>JAXCGZ010001892.1:170000-180000 GCA_037179515.1 Halocaridina rubra
AATAATAATAATAATAATAATAACATAAAATAAAATAAGAATTTAAATTTGACAAGCCAACTAGCGGCCTTAAATTTTTTTTTTAAATTTTTTTTTTTATGATTGTGACACCAGGACGGGCCAAATAAAAAAAAAAATAACTAACTGCCCTCATGGGGCCTGGGCACGAAAAAATTATAAAGTAAAGAGCAATACGAGATGACTTGTCAGATGTGAAGGATACTAGGTAGCAAAAAACATCGATACTTGTGTACTGGATACTGTTTACATTTACTATGCACCTTTTAGCTTGTGGTTCATATAGGAACCATATTAAGAGAACCAATACTTGGAATATTTTTTGGGGATCGCTGAAGATGGTGCTGGTATGGACCGCAAGCTAAGAGTATATATTTTTTAAATATAAATGTGATACATTAAACATTTTAGTAGTGTAGATGTTTTCTTTACAACAACAACAACAACAACAACAACAACAACAACAACAATAATAATAATAATAATAATAATAATAATAATAATAATAATAATAATAATAATAATAATAATAATAATAGTAACAATGATAATGACAAATGAAGAGCAGTCACAGTTGTCCTAATTGCAAAACCAGCTTGGCTCATGTAAGATTCAGAGGGAATGAGTTAATTAACAACTGGTATTATGCAGGATGTCACCTCTCTCGCTGCCGACGTGTCTCTGGAATCCGAGAAATTGACAAGGGGAGCTGGGCAGGGCTATATAGAGTTCTTGTGAGGAATGCTTGAATAGTGAAATTTAGTTTATTTATTTATTTATTTATTACTGAAGAGTAAAAGAATTTTAGGACTATCTATATGGCGTGAATTTGTTACTAGTGGAGTTATAAGTAAATGATTTAAAGTACATTTTAGCTTGATTAATGGACTAAATGGTGGCCGCTTGTGTCAAGATTCGCGCTTTATTATTTTCATAAACTTGTCCTTAACTCAATGTAGGAAAATATAAATGAAGAACCAGACCCAAACCTCGATAAAGGAGTCAGGTTAGGTTAACTTAGGTGAGTTTGTATTCTTTTAACACCAAAACCAAAATATATGGAAGTTTATCTTAGCATAACCTTATAGCATCGTGTACCGCGGTGCGCAATGGATGAAGCACTTGATTCGAGTATTGATAACGCCGTATTCGAACCCACCGAGGATCGTAAGCCGTAATTCCTCTACTCCAACCCGTCTGTGCCCACTCCTGTTGGAGTGGGCATTAATAATGACAAAAAATGCCCTCCCCCCCAAAAAAAAAATTCTAGTATAGAATTTATTGACCTCGTCTGTTTAAGTCTGTTTACTACAGTGTTCAAAGTTATGGCGTTTTCATTTATGTACAATTCATATTCTGTGTGTTTTCTCACGTTTCCTTTGTTTTGAATATTATGTCTAAAAATAAGAATTTATGTCTAAAATTGAGAATTTGGTGATGAAGCAATACGCGATTAAATGCTGTTCTTGACCGAGCACGAAGTGATCTGAAAAATGGCCGCCTTTATTTTTTCTTTTAATGATATCCGTAATGTCTTCTTATCCCTTCACATCTGACAAGTCACAGTACTCCCCATCTCTGCTTCTCTTTATGTTTTCTTCGTGCCCAGGCTCGATGAGGGTAGATTTATTTATTTTATTTTGTGTGTGGCCAAAATGGTGATAGCGATAAATGACACAGTGGTTTTAGCGAAGAGGTGAGAATTTCAGCTGTAGCATCGCAATGGGAGAATGGTGCCATGGACCAACATATTACATAATGCACATACGTGATGGTGTGACCGAGGTATTTGGTTTTTCACGAATGTGTTACAGACTGATCAAAGATAATTATGTATAAGTAAATTATGCGTTTTCTTTTCCAGGTTATGGCGAGAGAGAAGGCGTGGCAGGCGATGGCTGGTAACTGCTACAGATAATAATAAGAACACACGGAGGCGTTATGCCCATAGGGCCTGTAGGGAACACCGAAGGAGGGGGGAATCCTATCGAGGAAAACAATAGCCCCCCACCGTCAGTTCCCTCACGACCTCCCCCACCACCGCCCCCAAGATTAAGCACATGCATTCACGGTCGCCCACTCAATGCAGGCAATAACAACAACACTGACCCTAACAATGCAGGTAAGGTTCTGCTTTAGGCAATAACAACAGTGACCTCCCCCCCCCCATCAATGCAGGCAAGCTCTGCTTTAGATTAAAACAAAAAAATGCATTTATGGTCGACCACTCAGTGAAACCAAGAACAATATTGACTTACAAGATTTGCTGTAGCCCCGTCACGATCTGAGGTTAGCAAGGGCATTCACTCAGGGTAACGATGACATCTGCCAAAACAAGTCCTTCGCAAGAAGGCAACCGTCCTAGCCCTTGGTAGAAAAGGGAGTCCGTGACGTAAAACCGAGGAAAAACATATACATTACGTTGGGCCAATCGGTGAAAACAATAAAAACAATAACAACAACAGTGACCCCAACAATGCGGGCAATATCTGCTTTGGATTCAACTAATGCATTCGTCGTGGACAATGCAAACACTTAAAACCATAACAATTCTGACCTCCATCAATGCAGGTAAGCTCTGCTTAAAGGTATAAAAAGGAACGTAGGTGGTTTTGCAATGGTGCTCTCTCTCTCTCTCTCTCTCTCTCTCTCTCTCTCTCTCTCTCTCTCTCTCTCTCTCTCTCTCTCTCTCTCTCTCTCTCTCTCTCTCTCTCTCTCTCTCTCTCTCTCTCTCTCTCTTTCTCCTCTCTCTCTCTCTCTCTCTCTCATATATATATATATAATATATATATATATATATATATATATATATATATATATATATATATATATATATATATTATATATAATATATATATCTTATGAGTTTTGAATAAGGGTCAGAGTTCTAATTGACATTAAAATATATCTGTCATAGTTGTCAAAAAATATGCCAAACTAATTAATATCATCGCATTTTAACTATCCTAAATAGAAATTATTCTTTAGATGGAGTTTCACATAGAAAACTGTAGTCGTAACACATCTAGACGCATTGTTTTTACAGGAAACAGTGCTGTCAAAAAGACTCTTCTTAAAATATGCGAAATAAAACTAAACTCGACCAGACTGTGATGAAACATGTCCAGTATAAACAAAACGCCAGACTATGATGTAACATGTCCAGTACAAACAAAACGCCAGACTGTGATGTAACATGTCCAGTGTAAACAAAACGCCAGACTATGATGTAACATGTCCAGTACAAACAAAACGCCAGACTGTGATGTAACATGTCCAGTGTAAACAAAACGCTTTTTCTGATTAAGGAAATTTTTTGAAGAACATTAAAAAAAAGGATACCTGGAATACACTCAAGACTTCCACCGATGCAAAAATCAATCCTTCATATTTTAATGGCATTTAATCAAGCAGAGCAGAAAAAAAAAATACTCATATATTCTACAGAAACTGCAGTTGTTGTTGTTCCGGTTTTACGTCACGGACTCCCTTTTCTACCAAGGGCTAGGACGGTTGCCCTTGCGAAGGACTTGTTCTGGCAGATGTAATCGTTACCCTGAGTGCATGCCCTTGCTAACCTCAGACCGTGACGGTGCACGAACCCTCGTGCACCGAGACGCTACCGCTTGAGCCACGGTGACTACTCTACAGAAACTGTAGAAATGCATTTAAAATATGAAAATCACGTAAATGCAGCTTCAAGATTTCCAGATCTTAAAATATTAATCTTTCAGTCATATTTTATTAATAAGAGGAAATCAACCAAATTGAGTTCAAAACTCTCAAGCATTACAGGTCTTGTCTCCCGCAGTCGGAACCCAAGAGAGACTTTAGGTACACGGTTGCCTCAAGCCTCGAGGCTATTTGTGGGAAGAGCCTAGCGAATAGCGGCAGGACTCAGATCCGACGAAGCTTACATTTTGAATCCGGCCACTGAGAGGGAAGTCCGGCTCCGCAAGCCGTATCCGGCCGTGTATTAGAATATTTCAATCATGGAATGGTGTCTCAGAGGCGTTAGGAGACGAAAATTTTGATTTAGAACTTTCAAAAATTAGCTGTAAAAAATTTGAGGTTAAGAGAGCTTAGGGTCGGGTAGTTTTTGGCGCCGCCGTTTTGGCGCGGCTCTTTTGGCGCTTTTACTAAATAAAAATTAGGTTAATTAACACTAACCTAACCTAATCTAACCTAGTCTAGCGTGGTCAAACCAGCATAGTGCCAAATGGGCAATGCCATATATATATATATATATATATATATATATATATATATATATATATATATATATATATATATATATATATATTATACGGGATAAACCCTTTCTAAGCGCCTGCTCTTGTAATGGTAGATAATGCCATGAAAATGAATAATATAAAGGGCTTCTTTCCATATATATATATATCGGGAAGTATTATACTAATATGCATATTAAATCTTAGTGAATATATGGTGTGTGATTGTTCTATTGCCGTGTTTCTCTATTAACTTTAAAATCTATAAAGGTCTTATCCGTCCCTGCTTAGAATACTGCTCGCACATCTGGGATGCTTCTTCATATACTTATCTCCTTGATATGGTTGAATCTATGACAGTCAGACTCATTAGTGATCCTTCTCTTACTTAACTGAATTATCTCTCTCATCGCCGTAAGGCATTATCCCTTTTACTCTCTTATCGCTACTACTTCCATCGCTGCTCTGATGAGTTGGCAAGTTGCATCCCTCCATCACTGCCGAGGCCACGTAACACTCGCCAAGCGGCCTCATCTCACAGGTACTGTGTGGAGATTCTTAGCTCGCGGATTGGTTGGTGCAGCGACTGCTTCTTCCCATCTACCTCCAAGATTCTGGAACTCTCTTCCTCCCTCTGTCTTTCCTAATTCTTATGACCTATCTTATCTTCCTTCAAAAAGCGGATCTACCGTCATCTCAGGGCCTAATCCTCCACATCTCTAGGTCCTCTGGTCTTTGACTATTTTTCTGTCTTTCGTTTTCCTGCGTGTAATGCATATGCATTCTTATCAAATGTAAGGGTAGCCTTCAGGCACATGGACAAGGAAATGTTCAGAAATATTTATGTAACCTATGTGAGGCCAAAACTCGAAAATGCAGCCCCCTTTTGGAATCCGCACTTGAAAAAGCACATAGCTAAGCTTGAAAAAGTTCAAAGACATGCCACGAAACTGGTGCCAGAAATACGCAATTTCAGTTATGATGAGAGGCTGAGGGAATTAGACTTACCATCACTCGAAGCTATAAGAGTGAGGGGGGATATGGTGACAGTCTTTAAATTCCTTCATGGTTATGATAGAGTGGATAGGGATCGATATTTTGATATGGCAGGCTCTAGAACTAGAGGTCATAGTTTGAAGCTTCGTAAGAAAACTTCTTTGCAGGATGTAAGGAAATACTTTTTCATTGTAAGAGTAGTTGATAATTGGAATTGGCTAAGCGAGGAGGTAGTTAATGCTATCTCAATCCATAGTTTTAAGGACAGGTATGATAAGTATGACTAAGTATAAAATGGAAACGATGAGGAGACGGGAAGATACGAGCTTTGGGCTCTTTCCCGTAAACACAATTAGGTAATCACAATTAGGTAATCACACACACACACGCACAGAGCTTGGAATGTCCAGATTAAGGAAAACATTGAACAGTTTAGAAAAGAGTTCCAGGAGCTGAATATGGAAAATGATGCCATGAAAACTTCCTTTGCTGATGCACTAAAGGGGAATGTGGCAGTAAAAGAGGCTGTAAAGGTGGTGGCACTGGAAAACATACAAACAGTTGACTATAAAGAGACAGTAATCGAAAAAATGAAAGACGTTGCGATGGAAAGAGCAAACCCACTCATCAAACAGGCACTTGATAAAGAGAAGACAGTGGTAATCTCAGGCATAAGCGAATCCCAGGAGCCAACATGGCAGGGGAGACTTGAAGAAAATAAAGCTAGGGTTGTAGACCTGACAAGAAAGCTTGGAGTAGTTTGTGGTCCTGAGGATATTGTAAACATACACCAACTAGGCAAATATTCGAGGGAAGGAAAGCCGAGACCAACAAAAGTAACCTTTGAGAGAGGGGAAACATGTAGGGATATATTGTTGAGAAAAAAAAGTCTAAAAGACCTTCAAGAATTCAAAGAAGTGTTCATTAGACGATACAGAACACAGGAAGAGATGGGAAAGATCAAAAACTTGTTGGAAGAGGCAAGAAGGTTAAATGAGGAAAGAAATGAAGAAGAGAAGAAAAATTTTCATTTCAGAGTTCTTTCAGACAAAGGGGAGATAAAGATGATAATGACAGATCAGGGGATGGGGCCTCATTAAGATTGTTATACACAAATGCTGATGGATTAGCTGGTAAGGCAGTAGAATTAAAAGATAGGATTCACAACAGTAATGCAGATATAGTAGCAATTACAGAGACTAAGTTGAGTGAGGACATAAACAATGTCACAGTTTTTCCTAAGCGCTTCAGAATATTAAGGGTTGAAAGATCTGAGAGGACTGGTGGAGGGATAGCACTGCTCATAAGTGAAAGGATCCAAGTTGAAGAAATAAACTTGGCTATAGAAAGTGAGTTCAAGGAATTTCTTGTTGCTCGCATAAATACTGGGTCAGAGAGCATTATAATAACTGTTGTATATAACCCACCAAGGAACCAGAATAGGCTAGAAGTTTATGAGGAAAGTTTTATAGGTACTATTGAAGTCATAAACTCAGTTGTTAACATGGCACGGGAGAGAATATGTAGGATTTTGATTATGGGAGATTTTAATCATTAAGAGATAAATTGGATAAATCTTGACCCTCACAGTGGTGAGGACTCATTTGGGGCAAGAGTCCTAGATTGCATACAAGGGAATTTCCTACACCAACATGTAAGGGAACCAACGAGGGCCAGGGGTGGGGATGAGCCATCACTACATGATCTAGTATTCACAGATAATGTGTTGGATATTGAAAAAATTGAGTATGAACCACCAATTGGAAAGAGTGACCGCTGTGTGTTGTTGATGGAGTATATCATTGAAGATATTCTGCCTGAGAGTAGAGGCACTGAGGACATGAGGAGGAACTATCCGAAAGGAGATTACATGAAAATGAATGAGCTTTTTGCAGTTATTGACTGGAGAACCTTATTTTACAACAAATCTGTACAAGAAATGTATGACATCTTTTGTGAGAAATATGGGAAGATAGTAGATTGCTGCATACCTTTCACCAAAGTAGGTGTAATTCATGCCAGAGAGAAATGGTTCGATAATGAGTGTAAAAGAGCTAAGGAGTGGAGAGACAAATGCTGGAAAAGGTATAGGAGGAGAAAAAACATAAATGCCTGGCAAACCTACAAAAGAGCAAGAAATGACTACCTAAGTAAAAGAAGAGAGGCAGAGAGAGACTATGAGAGGGACATCACCAGGAAGGCTAAAGAAAATCCCAAGCTTTTCCACAGCTTTATCAGAGGAAAACTAAAGGTAAAAGAACAGGTTTTAAGGCTTAAGAGAGAGGATGGAAGCATCACTGAGACGGATGAAGAGATCTGCAAAGAATTGAACCAGGAGTTTCAGTCAGTATTTACAGTAGAAAATACCCCACCCCCTCAGATTGCAGAGATAGAAGCTCAAGGGCCGGTATTAGAGAACATCAACCTTACAGCCACAGAGATATGCAAAGCGTTGAGGGATTTAGATGTTCATAAAGCTACAGGTCCTGATGACATATCCCCTCATGTACTTAAAAAATGCGCAAACACAATATCAGTGGCACTAAGTATCATATTTAAAAAGTCACTGGAGTCAGGGGAGATTCCAAGATGCTGGAAACAAGCAAATGTGATACCTATCTTCAGAAAGGGAAGGAGGGACACGGCTCTGAACTATAGACCAGTTTCCTTGACCAGCATAATTTGCAAAGTTATGGAGAAACTACTAAGGAAACATATCTCTCTTCACTTGGAATCCTTCAACTTCTTGTCAGTGAGGCAACATGGCTTCAGAGAAGGTAGATAAACAGTAACAAATTTATTAGAATTTTATGATGAGGTAAGCCGAATCTTACAGGAAAGAGAGGGCTGGGCATATTGCATATTCCTAGACTTCCAGAAAGCGTTTGACACTGTTCCACATGGGAGACTTATTAGGAAGCTGCAAGCAATGGCTAGAATAGGTGGAAATGTCTTGAAATGGATAAAAACTTACTTAGAAGGAAGGGAACAGAGGGTTAGAGTAAGACACTCAGTGTCTGAATGGAGAAGAGTTAGTAGTGGAGTTCCACATGGTTCAGTTTTAGGGCCACTTTTGTTCCTTGTATATGTAAATGATCTACCAGAGTCTGTAAATTCATTCATGAATATGTTTGCAGATGATGCAAAGATTGTGAAGAAAGTAAAAAACGAGGACAATGGTAGAGAACTTCAGGAAGATCTAAATAGTCTGCATGTGTGGTCAGAAAAGTGGCTAATGAAATTCAATACTTCAAAATGTTGGGTAATGAGAATGGGTACAAGTGCAAGAAGGCCCAAGCTTGACTACTCGGTGGCTGGAGTACAACTTCAATAGACAGAAAATGAGAGAGCTCTAGGAGTAAACATACTGGCAGATTTGTCTCCAGAAATACATATAAATGGCATAGTAAGGGCAGCATATGCATTCTTATCAAATGTAAGGGTAGCCTTCAGGCACATCGACAAAGAAATGTTCAGAAATATTTATGTAACCTATGTGAGGCCAAAACTCAAATATGCAGCCCCCTTTTGGAATACGCACTTGAAAAAGCACATAGCTAAGCTTGAAAAAGTTCAAAGACATGCCACGAAGCTGGT
Organism: Halocaridina rubra; assembly: GCA_037179515.1. NCBI lineage: Eukaryota > Metazoa > Arthropoda > Malacostraca > Decapoda > Atyidae > Halocaridina > Halocaridina rubra. The sequence goes on from JAXCGZ010001892.1 coordinate 178,844, forward strand.
ACCAGAAATACGTAATCTCAGTTATGATGAGAGGCTGAGGGAATTAGACTTACCATCACTCGAAGCTAGAAGAGTGAGGGGGGATATGGTGACAGTCTTTAAATTCCTTCATGGTTGTCATAGAGTGGATAGGGATCGATATTTTGATATGGCAGGCTCTAGAACTAGAGGTCATAGTTTGAATCTTTGTAAGAAAACTTTTTTGCAGGATGTAAGGAAATACTTTTTCAGTGTAAGAGTAGTTGACAATTGGAATTGGGTAAGCAAGGAGGTAGATAATGCTATCTCAATCAATAGTTTTAAGAACAGGTATGATAAGTATCACTAAGTCTAAAATGGAAGCGATCAGGAGACGGGAAGATACGAGCTTTGGGCTCTTTCCCGTAAACACAATTAGGTAATTAGGTAATTCATATATATATATATATATATATATATATATATATATATATATATATATATATATATATATATATATATATATATATATATATATATATATAAACTACTGCTACTACTATTATTACTTTACTAATATTGCTACTACAGTTAATAATAATAATAATAATAATAATAATAATAATAATAATAATAATAATAATAATAATAATAAATAATAACTAACGCCATCACTGATACGCATATAGTACCTGAATAGAAAGCTGCCATTTTTGTTTTTTTTCTCAAAATGTTATAAAAACTCATTCCTAAATTCTCCTACATGTTTTATATGTATCAGAAGAATGAAATAAACACACGAACATATGTGAAAACATTAATCATAGTTTATCCCTGACTGGGACTTGAACCTAAGACACAAATACTTTGCCAAGGCGCTACCAACTACACCACTTTAGATTGCAAATAGGCTGTATCTATCGCTTACATTATGTAATATACATTGTAACAATAATATATTCGCGTATATTTAATAGGTTTACATTGCATGGTATATAATGGCCCGTGGTAGCGCAATGGTTAGAGCACTCGACTCTGGAAATGGTAGATCCACGATTGAACCTACAGCGGGGCGATAGGAAGGATATCCAACCTTAATTCCTCAGTTCCAGACTGTCTGTAGCCACCCCTATAACGGGGATTAATAATGACAAAATGGCAAACAACATTGCATGATATATAATACTGTTTTCATTGTA
>JAXCGZ010001892.1:185000-300000 GCA_037179515.1 Halocaridina rubra
AAAGTAGCTGATCTTGCCAAGTGCTATTTTTCCTTTACTATCAGATGCTGTCCTTTGACTAGACCCCTTCGAGGAAGCTTCAGCTGGGGAAGTATTTCCCCTTCGAGGAGGCTTCAGCTGGGGAAGTATTTCCAGCTATTTCTTATACAATATATGGCCCTGATGGTCCTTCTCTTTAGGAGAGAACGAAAAAGAGCACCCATACGCAAGAGAGATAATTATTTTTTTTTTATTATCCTCACGCATATCATCCTCTTTTTTGGGATTCTTGCCTGGAATTTCTCCAAGGCCTTGGCCTCCCTCATTCAGTTGCAGTTGGATGAAGGACAGAAGAATGTTCTTCATAACATGATCACGAGAGAGAGAGAGAGAGAGAGAGAGAGAGAGAGAGAGAGAGAGAGAGAGGAGAGAGAGAGAGAGAGAGAGAGAGAGAGACTTGTTAATCTATATTCAGACTTATTTTTCCTCCAGAAATAGTTAAATTCATACCTGATAGAGCTGGTTAACATAAAGGGGCCATGCATCTTTTAAATTTTTTTTCCTCTTTTATCCATTCTGACATATTTCCTCTCTTTCCATAGTTTTTTGCTTCTTGTAATTATAAAACTAAATTCATCGCGCTTGAATTTTTGCATTTTCCTGGGAGCATCATCTGTATTTGAGTGGAATGAAAAGTTGTCATTAAGCAACAGAAATAGTATACACCAGTGTGGACAGAGTGCCCTCAGACAGGTCTATCATTTACCAATGTGGATAGCCAGCCCTCCAATAGTTGTGACCATACTCGTACATCATTGAGTAGAGGAAGCACCAAAATATAACTTGATTAGAAGTTCCAGGAGTTTCTTCCGTATCCATGGCACTTATAATGACGGTAAATTGAATAGGCTATTAATTAGTTACTTTGTGACTTCTAGAGAGGACAAAGGAACAAGTATACTCTTGTTAATATGTTTACTGATTCAAGGTAGATGTTATCATGTTCTTTTCTAGACTGGACCCAGTTGGTCGTTTCAGCATTGCCAAGATGAGAAAAGGTTGACTGCCCTGAAGAAATCTTGTTGATTGCTTAATAAGATTTCTTTCTTAACATCAAGATATTGTCTTTGGCGCACATATTATTATGAAAATAACTTTTACTAATAAGTGAAGTTAGGAAGGAAGGGAAATTAATACTTCCGTTGGTGTTTAAAACAGAGCATATCATATTGCCTCGTATTCTGGGGAAATCTCTATACAAAGTAGAAAGGCGTGAGAGATTAACATGTATATACCATATCTTGATTGGAATCACACAGTTTTTTACTTGTGAAGTAGAATACATCTGATGGAAATGTACATGTTTTCGCACATGGAAGAGACATTCCTCGCCTCCACTAAGCAGCAAGTTTTACATCTCCCATTGTATAGACAGGATATGTCTACCAATAAAACTTTGCAGTTCAAATTTCCAAGCAGATCATAGCCTTTAAATACTGGAATACGGGATTACCCCATGGATGAATTCTTGTATAATTGGTTGGCTGTATTATACTTCTTGTGTATTTGGAATTTAATGTGTATTTTTTCCACGTAGATCATTCTTACAGAGTGCATTTTTCTCTTTTTGGAACAGATCAGTCACGCCCATGGTGGATGAGCTGGAATCGCAAGTATGTTCTTCTGTGTGGGACGTGTGGGTGTTCAGCGGTTCTGCTGGGCACCTTCTACCTCATTATATATTTCGTCCTCAGGTCCTACACGTCCTCGCTTCAGTACTTCGAAACCATCCCCACCTATGTGCCCGCCGCTGTGGTATGTTTAAGGTTGCAACAAATTGACAAATCTGAGTTGCATCTCATGTACTGCATTAATTATGAAACTTTAAAGCTTCTTTCCCTTTCTTCAAAGAATAACTGAAATATTATTATTGCGTAATATTGTAATCTCTCATGAAGGTTCTATAATTACATAGCTTTCTGTAATTGGTATTTATTTCATTCCAAACACTTCATATAATTTTCAAAATGTGTTTCTGTTAGATTATTGTGATAGTATTGCTTGTATACATGGTGACAGTATTTCATTCATATGCGGGTTATGTTGTCTGTATTCTTTATGTTTTGTTATATAATCATATATAATCACTCGTGTAAGAGTACTCTCCTGACAGATTGCATTGCAGTTATCACAAGAACTAGAAGATTTACAGTATCATATGCTCTTTAATTATTAAAAAGCTACAAAACACAATCTTATTATTATCAATCTAGCAGGCTTAGTAATATTGTTTCACAGATTATATCAGTTTAACATTAGTTACTCTTCTTATTGCTTTCTAACCCATTCTTCATTCTTGCAATGTCAGTCTAAAATTGAACTACTTTTCTGCTGTTTAATTAAGATTATCATGCAAAAAGATCTTAACTGCTCTCATGATCATTACATCAAAATAGATCAGTCATTTTTACTTAAACAATCCTTAATTTAAGTTATTTTGTGAGTGTTAGATTATATCACTGCTATTTCGCAATTACTGACTTTATAAATCCCTTAAGATAATAGAAACCGTATCTGATATACTCTGGCTAACTTAATGTCATAAGTATTATCCTTCGTACCGTAAGTGTCCTGCACATTCATATTGAGAAAATGCCTCGATACACTTTGACATAGTTTGCCTATCCAAGGTTACTGTTGGTTATATATGATCCTATTCAATTTCTTTCCAGTTGAATCTGACTGGCCTCTTGGTACTCTGTTTCATAAAGAGAAAATATAGATTTTCCATTCTGGTAAGTATACACTTCTGTTGTTACAAGTAAGTAATTTTAGTTTGTACTTCTTAATGTAGGGATTTTAACGTGAACCCTATTAGTCTAGAAACTACATTTTACGTATAGACACGAAAATCATAAGAGAGTTCTACTGAAGTTTAAAGATAACTGCTACATGGATTGAGGTGCTGAAAAAAAATAGAAGTATGCAATTCTTTTTGAAATCCATATTTATGCATTATATTGTGGGAACTTGAACCATGACTTGATTGAATGTGAGTCCACATCGTACTATGTATAACCAAAGAGGTCCTGAGAAAATATATTGAAACTTTTGCTAAAAACTTTAAATTGCAAAAGATAAATTTGATCCTTGTACTCTGTAGTTTTTAGTCTAAAACACTGAAGGTGTTCTAGTATCCATCCTAAACTTCGGTATAAGTAGCAGTCAGTTCTTTCTAATCCTCTTTGTTGTTCTGTGCACAGTTCTGTGATATACATGTGGAAAGTATTGCATGAAGAATTGCATGATTGGTATTCAGTAATAGGAGAGGAACTTAAGATTTTTTTTTATTTTTTTTTTGTGTGAAAAGAAATCGGAGTGTCAGTGTTTTGGCAGATTTGTTTACAGAAATGAAAGTTAATAATATAGTAAAGAAAATTTATGCATTGTTAGCAAAGGATTACCATGAGACATATGGATAGAAGAATATTTAGGAGTATTTACATGACATATATGATGTCCTAACTTGAATTTGCAGCTCCCGTATGGAATATATCCGTGAAATAACTTTTTAACAAGCTGGTGAATATTCATACATGCTACAAGGCTGGTCGTTTATATACGCAATCTTGGTTATGAGATAAAGCTAATGGAATTGAATTGTCAAAAATATTAAGATATCTATGTCTTTTAAAATGCAATTTTGTATTTCTAGTTATTAAGGTCTGCCCTTTCAGAGAGGGCATCACTATCCCATACGTATTTACAGCAACCTTTCCGTAATTTCCTACCGACAGATCAAAGTAACCGGTTGCCTGTGCTTGTTATGTGCTGTGCTGTGTGTCGTTGTAACTGTGACCACGACAGTTCTCCACATGAATCGTCTGCAAACGTTGCAAGAGTGTGAGTTTTTTCCTCACTCGCACTCATGCACATGTACCCCATACACAGGTGTTTTGGACCCCACTCACGATGGTTAGTGTTCAAGTTCTGTTAAAAAAATTGCAATAATGTTTTGTTGCCAATTCCTGTCAAGACTGCGAGGGAACAGTGTAAGAGTAAAAATAAATATGAATGGTATTGATTTTTTTTATTTTTGGTTGGATATTTTTTGTCTTCAGATTATCTTTAATATAGGGCACTGATTTCTTCAACCATTTCATTTTTGGTAAATATTAATTGTAAAATAGTGCCCAATTTACTGTTATGGGTAAATCTTACCGGAGACTGACAATAAGTTCTTAAAAGCATGCTCATGTTGTTTCAGTACGGTATGTGTTCAGCTTGGAAAGCCATGGTATAAATTGTGATGTCATTCATGGTCCCTTGTACTCGTGCCTTCGAGCACTCTTTGGTCTCTCTGTCATAGGCATCCTTGTCTCCATCTTCTCTTGCATGCTCGTCTATCAACTGCTAAGGTAAGTGCCACTCTTTTTTCTTTGTCAAAACTTCTTACAAAACTACCCTGAAAGCAACTTATATTTGCAGTAATAATAGAGATGTCATGTTCTGCAGAACTCAAAAGGGTCATCACATGTGTAGCAAAAGAATTGCTGTAGCATGTCTTCAACAAGTCCTGCCCATCCTTGCCTCCTCAGCAGTTGGTTTCGTTGCCAACAATTGCTATTCCAGCATTTCACGCTTATCCTCCTTTCTGGACAGAATCTCACTTCAATTCTCGTGATCCAGTTGCTCACAGATTATGTTGTTGTAGCTCAGAGGCAAACCTATTACTTATTCTGATTTCACTGGTTTTAAAACTAGAGATGATATTCTTATATGTTGACTATATTCACTGCCATGACCTAAACTAAGTCATTCTCACCATTTCGAGCCCATTGCATGTATAGCCATGGGAAGCGGATTTACCCCGACTTGTTCTTTCAACTGCATCTATGTTGTTACATTTTTAATTCCATACTAAGGTACAGACTGGATAGATTTCCAGTCTTGTTTAGATATTGGGAAGATACGGAGTGTGTCAATGAAAGTTCATGTAACGTTGCTTCATCTTAATTGCATTAAGTATATTCTTTTCACTTATGATAACACCCTTATCATATATTTTTCAATTATGCTAAATATTTTAATGTTCTCCAGTCAATACTGTGAGATTTTTAGCCTACATTAATCTCGACTCTTACTCTTAGATATACATCCTTATATATGTTTAACAATCTCAACTAATGCCATTTTTACTCTTTTACTTATAGTTATGAATGTCAGAAATATAAAAGACGGCTTTTTATTATTTGCATTTAGCATTCTGTCTTTCCTAATTCTTATGATCTTTCATCCTTCAAAAAGCAGATCTATCGTCATCTCAGAGCCTAGTCCTCCATATCTCTGGTTCCTCTGTACTTTGACCGTTTTTTTCTGTCTGTCGTTTTCCTTTGTGTGACATTACCTCACCTCTGCCTTGCCCTTAACCTTTTTCTTTTCCTTCGTCTTGGTATTTTCTCGTGCCCGGGCCTTTATTGATGAGGGCAGTTTCTGCCTGTCCCAGTGTCACACTCTTAAAAAAAAATGCTGTATATCAATAATCTTTATGTAGAGTACTGCATTATCAGTGTTGTAGTGACCTACTAATGTACATCTAAGGTTTTTTTTTTTATATACTAAGCCATGAAAAGAAAAAGATGTACTGGGAACAACTGGAGAATCGCCGACGTCTCTTGTATCGTCGTGGGCCGACCCCTAATGCCTGTTCTTGCTGTGATGAATATGGTTTTGTACCTCCATCAGAGCTATACCCCTGGGCACTCTGGGACACCATTGACGACAGGTACAGTAAAATTAGTGGTTTATATATCACTACTTACATAATTTATAGTTACAGGAATTATTCCAGGAGCTAAGCAAATCCCAAGAAGTCAGGATGTAACTGGCAATGTCTATGCAAATTTACAATGCTGTATTATTAGTGTCCCCTTTCTGGATTATCTTGTATTATACTTTTTCTACTCTCATTCCTTAGAAACCTTTAAAGACTGTCTTTAAGAATAACTATTACTTTCATCTTTGTATTTAGTTTTTGTCTTCAAGTCTGTACTGTAAAGTTACCTGGAAATGTATTTTCCAGTTTCCAGTAATATATTTTTGTTTATCACATAATGACAGGTACTGGTCAGGTGGGCAGTTTTGCGGAGCGGGAGCGGAAGATGCTTCGAATGCCTCTCGGTCTGTTTTGTTAAGCACCACTACTCCACAAGGGCAGGGGCCCTTATGGCTGCCTTGGAATGGGGCATGGGGGGCTTCCAGAGGTGCTATACCACAACAAGAGCAGGCCGTATCTCCTCTAGATTCCACTGCAGCTACTACGGGTGAAATTAATCAGAGGTAATGCTATTCCTGAATTATACATTGGGCTCAACACTGCCCTGACAATCATCTTCAAGAAAAAGTTATTATATTAAACTGAAGTTTAATATATGAACTTTTTCTTGAACTGTGTAATTATTATAGGTACACGAAGAGTATTACTGATAATAGAATAAATGTATGAAATAAATTTTTTTTCATATTTTATGTTGCAAATAATTCGCCTGTACCTTTCATATATAAAGAAATAGTGTATTTCTCTAGCATTCTGGAATATAGAGGCAGCCCATTTTATGTAAGAAGCTCATTGCTCTCTCGGTTTCACTGGATATAAACAATTTGACTTTTATAATCACCACTAGAATTGAACAAATTAAGGACAGTAAAAAATTTATCACAATTCGGATGTGCATTGATATCTTAATTAGTATACTCTGTAAATGCAACATGAACTTTGATTTTTGAATGATGAGAGTTGCATTTTAGAAAACAATAATTAAGCTTTAAGCTCTGGAGAGGCTTCCTATCAAACTTTCATTTTCACTTAAGACCACTCAGACATAAGGATATTTGTAAACATGTATATACTTTTTAACTATTTGATAAGGATGTAGGTAATAAAGGAAATAATTACAAACTAAGAGTAAGGCACAGATTATTTATATCACTGACTTATATGTAAAATTACTTGACATGTTCGGATATACTGCTCTTGCGACTTGATTCAGGAATAATACATTCTTAAATTTTCATATATTGTTTTTTTTATTATTCAGATACACAGTGTAATTTTAAAAGGAAACGGTGATTGCGTATATTACTATGTGTCAATATAAATATTATCATGAAATTTCTCATGACCTAACAATCACAAAATTATGGGAATCCAGATTAAAATTCTAGCCTAGGGAACAAATTTAAGTTTAAAAATCTAAAGATGCTTTGATTAGTTAAGAATGTAATGATCTCCTCTAAAGAAAAAATGCACAGAATAGAAATCAAATATCATTAGTTTGATGTCATTTATCTATAATTGCCCAAAAAGTTACGTACCAATTTGACTAATATTTGATTTAGGTTTATAAGGCATAATTAGCTAATGTTTTTCTACAATTGTGCCAAAACTCTCCTTTCAGTGGTGAGGAGAGTCGTGCCCAGTTAACAGGAATATTATTGCGACCATTCCTTCCTAGGGGTCTAGAGAATCGCCTTGGACTTAGGAGACAACATCCAACTGCGCATCACAATCGCAGGCCACTATCAGATCCAGGAGTAGCGTTACAGCTGCCACGTTATCCTCCACCTTTCGCAGAAGGATATTTGCCCCCGATGGCTTATCAAGATGCCTTTCCTCGATACATGTGGGGACCTCCTCCACCCTATTCGCAACCTACTTCGTCGGAAAATCTGGCATTACAAATATCGCCTCACCATCATCCCAACATGCCTGCTTCATCTGCTTTTCAAGGAGTAGTCACACAGGCAATGCACGCATCTCCCGCTCATCGTCCTGCTACTCTTGCCGATTTAATGCAAGGTCCTGCTAGTCCAACAAGTAATACTCTGTCCTCGCCCAGTGATGACTCCGAGATTTTGAGCTCTGGATCTCAAAACCAGCGATTAGTGCGTTCACGATACAAAGCAGTCACAACGGAGCATAGTGGAATGCTTGGAACATCTAGTTCCCTTCCATCTAGACATCGCATGAGACGACTTCCTTTGGGTCATGTCAAGTCTCTTGGAGATGTAAATGAGCACAAACTTGATGAACCTCTAGAGGTATTATTCTGTGATGGAAAGGATATAACTTCCCTTGATAAATTTCATTCACAAGCTGATTTACCCCATGATATGTATCGTACAAAGCATATAAAGAGCATTAGTGATCCAAAAGTAATGTACACTAGTGGAAAAATGGAACAGGAATCAGAACTATATTTTGCAGATGTGTCTTCATGTGTGTCTATTCGACAAGATGGAGAGGATATGTTATATTATTCAGAACCTACTAGTTCTGGGAGTCAGAATACACCATCACCTAATGATAAAGAAGTTCTGGAAGGAGCCTTAAATCATACGTACGAACAAGTCCGTGAAAAAGACGATGACAGTTCTCATCATGCCTCAGATGACACTATGATAGTACATACGTCATCGTCTGACCACAGTCTTGCTGCAGAAACTGAAAATACCTATAGTATTGTTTCTCCTTTGACGGATATGTCGAGCACATCCCCAATGATCACTGACACAGATGCTTATTCATGTTATACTCCAACTACTTCAGGTCCATCACCCTCTTCACCGAGTCAGAGAGACATTACACCTTCAGCACACCAGACTTTAAACCAAAATTTAGCTATCCATCCCCTTAGACAATTACATCCTCTTCACCCACTTCATGCGGTGCATCACATACATCCTGGCCATGCTGGGAAAGTGCGTCTAAATGATAATGATCCAATCTCTTCGCAGTGTATTAGCCAGGCTGATGTGGAACACTGCTATGAGACTTTACCTGATCGTGATAGTGAGGCTATAACAAGAACACAGGGAGCATCAGTATCCTTAAAACACGAAGATGCTCCTTCTCATCTCTCTGACGCATCTGACTTGAATGGCAATGTTACCGTCACAGAAGCTATTGTGCATATGGGTGCTTCTGTGGCTGAGGGTTCGAATCTTGCTAATAAAAGGCCTTCGAGGGCTAATTTATCTCTTCCCCTTCATCGGGGTATGTCTTCTTCTAATACTCAGAATGATATTATTAAAGTAGAATCATCAAATCCAGATTCAGAAATGCTTTCCCTAGATCAAATAAGAAGTCAGGGTGGAAGACGAATAGGGGAAAGAATATCATATCATAACTCAGAACCAAATACTCCAGCGGATCGAAGAATTCATTCTGTCCAGGATTTGTTGTTCACTCTCAAATCAGTGAATGTATAAGTGTAGTGATGATATCAGTGTTATTTAGATACTGTTTTAGTGCAATGAAATTAGTACTTAAAGTAGAGATGACACAAGTATGCTGTGATTATCCATTTACAAAATGAACGTTTATTATGTAATAATGACTAGTGATTGTTTAGAATTCTTTATAGATTATTAATTTCTTGAGAATCTAAACTATGCAAATGTTGTGAAATTTCAGGATTTCCTGATCACTTTTAGCCTCTGAAAAATATAGGCAAAGCAGTGATAAAGAAAAGAGACTGATACAAAAGTTATTAAAGTTTCATTCAAAATATTCATTAGAATGTAAGTTCACCAACTGTCCTATGTTCTCATAGAAAAAAATAGTGATTTGTTGAAGCATTTAGAAGATACATTCTGTAGGTTACGTGTTAAATGAAACGTCTATTAATAATGCCTCATGTGGTGAGAGTAGAAAGGAATGGAAAAGCAAGCAGCACTAACAATATCTATGATGTTGGTTAGACACGTTTACTAAACCCTTTTCAGGTGATGGTTGCTTCATATTTTTCATAAGGTCCACCCTCTCTTTGCTTTAAAGTGCTGCAATAAAGTAACTTCTATGCTTTGAATCTTTTTGATAAAGTTATCTTCGGACTCATTTCACATAAAAGGTTCAAAATACTTTTAATAGCAACCCAAGGAGAATGACCTCTATGTAAATGTGAACTAGCCTGTAGGATTTAACTAGAAATAAGGTAAACGAAGGTTGTGTAATGATAGTTATATATGAAAAGTCCATTAAAGTAAGCGTTCTATGAGGTAAGCACATCTCTTATGTAATACTGAGTGTTTTATATTACTGTGTCTCATGAGAATATATTTATTCTTGCATATAAATGGAGAGTATTCAGTAGAGGCTTTAGTCATCGAGGGATAATCACCCAGCATTGCAGTCTTTGCTACTGGGCCACACTTTTGATTTTATAATGTATAAATTTTGAAAATATCACAATGAGAAGAGAGGATGTTACCCATGTAAACAAGACCTGTGATTTATCAGAGGTTACCCTAGGATCTGATAGGTAGGACCCTTATGAGCTTTCTCTCCTCCCCCAGTTTGTTTAGTAACTTACTTTTATTCATTTCTGCCTGTTAGTAACACGAGATATTAACTAGCTATAATATTAATTTCTGCCTGTTAGTAACACGAGATATTAACTAGCTATAACTGCTTACTAACTTGGAAAGTCATACAGGCCAACAATTATTCCTAGTTAAAATGAAGTATCTCTTTATCTATTTAGCAGTCTGTCTTTTCAGCTTATATATGTCTGTTTATTTATTTAGTTAGCCACTTAGTTATTCATTTTATTTATTTATGAGCTAAAAGCTTTTCCGAGTAATTTTGACTAAAAATATCATTAATACACCTTCACAGAAATGTAACATAATTAACTATGTTTCATGATGTATTTTTAATGCTCTTCTCTGTACTTTCCAATATTTCTTTCTTTGAGTCTGTATTATATGACTATGCCGTCTACATTTTGTAATATTTTCATATTCTTATACAGTACATATTCTTTAATAACTTTTTTTTTTAAATAATTCTTTTAAATAAGGTATGACATTATTCTAAGTCTAATCATTTGTACCTGTTGGAAATTCCAAATGACAGAAGTAAGCACTGTATTGTGTTCTATTTAATTATGTCACAAGGAATGCTTGGATAATGCAACTTCGATGTGAGCCAGGAAATCATCTACTTCTTAACACATTTACATCAATACTGCAACAATGCCCCATCAACAATGAATATCAGCACTAAATTCCTCTCTCTTTTACCCATCATCAGAGGTTTTCATCTGTTTCATAATTTCTGTAGTGTTGAAAATTGCAAGTGGTCTGTTTTACAACTTCAGATAGATTTCAGAGATTTTGTTAACAGTGGGATACTCACAATTGTTATGGCTTTGATGTATTATCACAGTGACACTGCTGTGCCTCATGTTCCAGTATTTCAATCTGTTATACATGTTGACTTCTGAGGAGAAGAAAAAGGTGTCTTGAAAGCATGCTCTTTTCAACTCGATAGTTTGTTCAAGCACCTTTAATTTCTCCTGAAAAAATTTAAGAGCATAAGATTTTTCATAGCTCCTCTGGCATTTCTCTTTCATATGCCCTATATGCCTGTTTTTGCACTCTCGTTTCGACATTCATTATTGAGCCAATTCTCTCTGGTATCAATAAGTTTTTTTTCCTGATAGTGTCGGATTGTTAAATCTCAAAATCCTCATTAAATAATTAATATATCTCTTGTGCAGATTTCATATCAGAACTATTCCCCTAATCAATACTTGCAGTGATCATTCATTTATCTATAATCTCTTTCTGAATTTAGTTTTCATCTCCATTATCCTCTTCTGTCTGACCTTGATGTTGTACTCCTGATCCAGTGACAATATTTCTAGTAGAATACTGCTCACACATCTGGTGTGCTTCTTCTTATACTTATCTCCTTGACCGGGTTGAATCTAAGGCAGTCAGACTCATTACTGATCCTTCTCTTACTTCTAATCTGGATTCTCTCTCTCTTCGCCATAAGGAATCTTCCCTTTCTCTTTTCTATCGCTGCTCTGATGAGTTGGCAAGTTGTATCCCTCCCCCACTGCCAAGGTTGCATAACGCTTGCCAAGCGTCCTCATCTCACAGGTACTGTGTGGAGATTTGTAGCTCGTGGATTGTTCGGTGCAGCAACTGCTACTTGCCATCTACCTCCAGACTCTGGAACTCTCTTACTCCTTCTGTCTTTCCTAATTCTTATGGCCTTTCATCCTTCAAAAAGCAGATCTATCATCATCTCAGGGCCTAGTCCTCCATATCTCTGGGCCCTCTGTACGTTGACTTTTTTTCTGTCTGTCGTTTTCCTTTGTGTGATATTACCTCATCTCTGCCTTGGCCTTAACCTTTTTCTTTTCCTTCGTTTTGGTATTTTCTCGTGCCCGGGCCTTTATTGATGAGGGCAGTTTTTGCCTGTCCCTGTGTCACACTAATAATAATAATAAAAAAAATTTACTTTTAATGATATTTACTAAGCAAGTTTACCAGGTATTCCAGCAACAGGCTGGCCATGAAAGTCAAGAAAGGACCGCATAAGGCCCTGTCAATAACAAGCTCACATCCAGGAGTTGTTATAATAATGATATGTAATTTATGAGTATTATGACCTATCACCAACGATCAACTTCCATCTCGGAGTAACTGCAGAATCCGAGTGTTGGTTTTGTAACTTGCTGAAGGAGAAATTCGGGCTAGTTGACTCTATACGATGTGCAGTTGTATGAATGTGAGTGTTTGAGTATGATTAGAGAGATATAAGAATGGACATATATTTTGTATTGATTATTTCTTGTTTCGGTGAGATATGGTTTTATTTTGAATACAATAATACTTTACTGTTATTATTATTATTATTACTATTATTATTATTACCTTATGTCTTATGATATCACTGCTTAGTTCACACCTAAGCATTAATAGCTTATTCAATCTTATTGATACTTAGTAACACATTCCCTGATACTCAATAAAATAGCAAGTACAGTACACTGTACTTCAATAAGGGTACCAGTATTTGTTCTGCAGCTACTTATAAACTAAATGAATTGAATGACGTGATACACTCAAACACAGCTAAAGGCACTAATGAATACTATCCATTTAGAAATCACAATTAAAGAATATATCTGTTTGTGTAATGTAAAAAGATACTCAAAAGGTCACTTGGACTTCATATTGCTCAGCGTTTCTAAACAGTGTTCAATGAAATATATTTATGCCATATAGAGTACTGTACTGGTAATGTGTAATTGTTTTGGTTTCCATACTTATAAGAAGGGCAATATGTCGAGTCAGCTATATTTCATAAATGTATTAAGAAGTAAAAATTTAAAGGTCATTATTGATAAATAAACAGCTACAATCTTGTAATGCTAGTTCAATATTAAGGGTATTTACTACGGTTTTATAAACGTTTCAAACTCTGCAAGATGTCTATAGTGAGGCCTCATATTCTTCCTTGTCTTCCTGCCACGGGTTTATCACAAGCATTTGATTAATACCTTTTTGGCACGGGTTTGTCAAAAACGATTGAGTACCTTTTGTTATATTTAAAGAAAACTTGTCTATACTATAACGACAGCCGTAAAAATACACATACAGTATATAAAAAAAATGCATATATGCTCTATTTATTAGCATACGAGCGTAAGCAGGGACTATTATGCCATCTTGAATATAGTAGCTACATTTGCCCAAAGGTTAAGTTATTGGAGTCATGACTTGGAACTCTCTTGTCATTCGTTAGTTTCATGGCATGATTCACTACTGTACTTAGAACAAAATCACTTACGAGTTTAGAATGCATCATTCATATATTTTTTATTAACTTTCATTGAAGTTTTGATTAGCACCTTATATTATCATAAATGGTAGCATCCATTAATGTTAATAATTCCTTGTAATGAAATAAAAAAATATTTATGGTTGATGTAAATGCAATTAACATATTCTCGTGACCTATTATGGAATTGCTTTTTTGGGGGGCAAATAGACCTTCTTAGCATAATATATGTAATGTCCATTACAGTATTTTTATTAAATATGCTCCAAGACAGCCTTTATAATATAATGAATAATTCATATCTAAAAAAGGATACAGTAGTACAAATTAGCTGTGCTCATATTTGTTTTTCACGAAATATAAATCCTATTCAATATATCCTATTGCATAGTCTAGTTAGCTGTACAGAATGAAGCAGGTTAGAAACGTGACACAGCAGTCTTACACGTTGTCTTCTTTTTTTTTTCATTTCTTTGTTATTATACAAGGACCTATTACTCACATCATATTTGTTACATTGTCTAGAAATGTGTATCTTCTATCCTTAAGCTCTTGGACTGAGGCAAAACAAGAAGCAGTCTGCTTTTGCAGGCACAAACACTCCCCAACTTCCGAACGAGTTACGTTCCGATCGGCCGTTCGTATCCAAAATTGTTCTTTATGTTGATATTTTGTATGTAAAGTACTGTATTGAGTGTGCAGTATTTATCGGATGTTCAAAAGTTGGGGAGCGTCTGTATTTTTTTTACACTGATTACACTGTCCAGATATACATATTCAATAACATGCCCTGCTAAAAATGTGAAAAGTTTGAAAAGTAGTACGGTATATTGGAGTGCATTTTTATAATAGTATAACGTTTTTTAGAACAGTGTGTGGAACTATTCCTGTAATTTGAAGAAATGTATGTATATAGTATTAACAATATACGGTATGCTATATTTCCAAAAATTTTACTACATATAATGTATTTCAGTCAGGCACTCAGTGTTAGTAGTACTTGAGAGGAACTATTATTATTATATTTCTTTTCAGCTCTCATGCATGAAAATTGGTAAGGTAATTTAGTAATCAGAGGCCAATTTTAATGACAGAGCCTTTACATCCAGTATTAAAAAACATTAAAGATCACCAGTTGATGTGATTAATATCCACTGGTATCACCATAGAGTATTACTGACAGATCTTAAGACTGATATTATTATGTCATCCAGAGTGGAGTCAATATCTATTAATCACATAGGCTTTGCATGTAGATATAGAAACACTCATTTGTGTATATTTGACGATTTTCAGTCGTTGCAGTATTTATGATTAGAAATTACCTGTAACATGAATTTTTATTACAATTAATTTGAATGGTTGTTTTTAAAAAAAAAAATAGATTGTTAGTAAATTAAGATACGAATAGGTAATAGTTAGAGAACAAGATTCGTTGCAGAGCCTGTTGCGCCTTACAAGCAAGAGCTCGTTTTTGGCTCTGTAAAATATATAACTTCAGTTAATGAACAATTAAGGAAAAGTGTATTTTAAGCTCACAATATGCTCAGGTCTCCCTTGTCCATTTCTTTTCAAATTACTGTATTTTGATTCTGCTTTTTCTATCCTTTTGTTTGCAATAAAGATATACTGAACTCAGCATCAACTAACGGAATTTTGTATAATTCTATTGTAAAATCTTTTTAAAAGTCTTCTTGTACAAAATGAGTATGTGTAAACCTGGTACGTTCCAGTAGCTATCTTATTTATTTTGAGTAGAAAAAGATATTTTTGTCAAAGCAAAAACTCAAATGTGAAAATTTTAAGTTTTTTGGCATTTATTTCTCTTATAAAGGCAGCTTTGTTACTCAAACAGTTTTTTGGACTGCCAAATGCATAATAAACTTTGATTAACCTAGTTGTTTGAGCAAGTATGGATTTCAGAGGAATAATGCAATCGTCATGTGCCCAGAACTCTAGGCATCAGTTAATTCTGCCTCAGTAATTCAGGCATAAATGAAACTATGTAAAAATCAATACCTGCTATTCTTCAGTCAGTGTTGAATGATGGGGCATTGCATTCTTAGGTATTGCAATACCTTCTAATTTTAAGATGTGCCATTCTCTTACAAGAGGTCATTTCAAGAATCCAGGATAAAGACACAGAAAAAAGTCTAACCTAACCTGTGACTTTTCTAGCCAAAAATGTGACATTTTTCTGTGACTTTATTGCTGGCCACATTTATTAATAGTCCTCACAAGTAGAAGGCTGAGTTAATGTCAGTTACTTTAATATTTTTGTTTTTTCACCATCAACATCAAGTGTTCTTTTTAATTGCATTTGTCTAAGCCAATACTGTACATTAAATTTCATCAGATTGAACATTATTCTGGGTGGCAATACTGCACAACTGCAATGTTATTCTAGTCCTAAATTAAAATAGTTTTGAGAGATTTTTTGTTGTTGTACTATGTTTATTTTTACTGATAAATGTATAATGCTGTTATTATTGATTTGTGTATGTTTGATGTCAGTTGAGAGAATTCTGTATTCTATTGATATAGTAGATGTGTTATTTGCTGTTGTGAAGATCTTATTTTATATGTATTTGGTGACCAGAAATTGAGTCCTGACTGCAGAGCCCATATTGGACTAGCACTGAAATGCCGATGTATGTTAGTGTTTCGTATTATTATTTTTTTTAATTTCTATATATGTATATATAATCCTTTGCTGTTAAGAGTGACACCAATAGATTTTCAACTAAATGCT
This sequence comes from Halocaridina rubra, assembly GCA_037179515.1. Classification (NCBI taxonomy): domain Eukaryota; kingdom Metazoa; phylum Arthropoda; class Malacostraca; order Decapoda; family Atyidae; genus Halocaridina; species Halocaridina rubra. The sequence continues at coordinate 201,374 of JAXCGZ010001892.1, forward strand.
TCATGTAGATACACACAACCAAGAGAAACGACAATTATTTGCATGTACACAAAAGTTTTAAGTGCCATTTTCCAGTTATATTTGTATGTTGTGTTTATGTAGTAAAACCAGCCTTTTAATATTTCCTTTTATTATCATGATTTTCAGTAAATATTGGTGAAGAATGAGAGGGAAGTGATAATTAATTAGTTTCTAAATTTTTTTTATCGTAGTCACCGTGGCAAAGCGGTAGCGTCTACGACTTTGAGATGTCAGGTCGATGGTTCGCGCCCAGCCACGTTCTGAGATTAGCAAGGGCATGAACTCAGGGCGATTACATCTGCCAAAACAAGTCCTTCGCAAGAAGGCAATCGTCCTAGACTTTGGTAGAAATGGGATCCGTGACGTAAAACCAAATCAAAAAGTAATTTTATCAAGGCTTTCCCTGGAGGAAGGTAAATTAAATCAAATTTACAACCCTTCTTTCATCATAAATTCTCATTTCATTAGAAATGAGAAGCACTGGTATTGAACTTCGTCAGTGTATATTCTTATCTTACATATTACTGTGTTGTGTACACTTATGAAAAAGTTGTCTTGAAAGTAGGCTCTCCTTTCCCCAATTAATACCCACATCTCATAATTAGTGTCACTTTATCATTTGGTGTTGCATAAGCCATTGTAGAGGAGGGAAAATGAAAACTCTCATTGGCCACTGACAAGAAGGGTATCATAATCTTTTTGCATGCTCTAAAATAATTTTAAACGCAGATTTCATGTGTGCATAGGTGCAACTTTGATAAATGAATGCATATAAAAAAGTCACACTTAAAAAATTCACAGAAAAAGTCCCAAGAATAAAAAGCTAACTTAACCTAACTTAAACTAACCTAACCTAGCCTAGCCTAATCTAAGCTAACCTAACCTGTGAAGTTTTACCTGTGACTTTTTTTATGTGCCGTCATAGAATATGTAGAAAACTCAGGGTAAGAACTGTACTATCTAAAGCAAATTAGAGGCAATAATTTGGGGGCACTGTTCTAAAAAGAGTTCAAGTATGTCCGGTATCATCTATTCTGAAAGGAGTAGTATTGTGATTCCTCCTGTAATGCGTAGTTTTTATTCTGAGTTCAGGTCGTGATAAATATAACTGCTCTTTTGACTGGTTAGGCTGGTATTATACCCTCCATTTCCACATCTTTTCATGAATGTGTCTGTGGTTTATATCAGTGTTCTCTCTTGATACGATAACAGATATCCCTGTGACCTGTTAATTCAGTTGTTTGCTCATAGAAATCACATCGGAAGTGTTAATCAATATTCCTTATATAGCTATACATATAGTAAACAGTTTATTTTTATACAAGTTTCCTACTACGGCAAGGTTAGGTATTCATGCTCTCTGGGGGCAATTTGATGAAAGAGGCTTTATTGTTATATGCCTGTCTTGTAAACTAAACCTATGATTGAGAATCTATAAGCAATAAAAAGAGAGGGTATAAATGGACACTGTTGTGAAGCCTGCTAACCTTTAGAATCATTCTGTATGAAGGATAAGTTGTTAATGGAGCCTGCAGAAGAATTACTCTCTCAATATATACAACTTTAGTTCAAAATTATGTTAATTATTGTACTATTTTTATTCTATTTATGATATCCAGCTACAATACATGAAGTAAACACAAATGAGTGAAATTTAAAGGTCATATAGAAATAGAATTATTAATACAACCAGCGGGAATTAATCTTGAAAATTCAAAAAATAAGAACATAGAATATGTGTATATTTTCATTCAAAAGTAAGAGATCAAATCTTCGTTTCATTAAATAAATGCTTTTATCAACAAATAAGCACCAATAAGATTGATGACTGCTGGGAGACACATTTCTCTTGAAAGGGACCATCCAGAACTGGTAAAATGGTCTCCTTGATAATAAGAAGTGGACCTAATTTAACTGATCTCCCTCACAATTAATATCTACTTGAACTTAAAGCTCACTGACTTCCTCAGAGGGACTGACCTAGGGAATTTCATCTAGCCTTAGAGAATTGACATATAATCTTTGACTTCCTCAGAGGGACTGACCTAGGGAATCTCATCTAGCCTTAGAGAACTGACATATAATCCGCCCTCTCTACTTGAGAAACTGCTGATAGTGTCCTTTTTAATTAATTCAGCATTACAATATACTGCCCCCCTGTAACAGACTGTGACGACATTGCTGCCAAGGAAACATGGAATCGAAAGATCTTAAAAGGATAAGTTTTACCAAATTTAGGTCACTGAATTCTTATAAAAGAAAAATATTGGTAGTTTATGCTTTTAAATATTCCATTAAAAGTCTTAGTACTCTATAGGCTCAAGAAGTAGGATGCCAAACTAGATTATGATCACATTGCTTCTCCTTCCATGAAAAGCATTTTGGTAGTTCAGTGAATCTAGCACCTAATTCTCCTCTAAGCAGTCTAGAGTTCAACTCTCCAAGTCAGTTTGAACACATTACTCTAGCTAGAGTTATTTGAGTGTAAAGGATTGTGGTTTCCATATGTCTCGGAGGCTAAGAGATTTATGGTTTTAGCTCATGTCGGTGGTAAAAGATGACTCTTAAATTACCAATCCATATTTGATTAAATTAGGTCGAGGAGCATTAAACAGCCGAGACAGTGATTTTTTTTTTTTTTAATGAGTGTGACTTTAGGACAGGCCAAAAATAAATAAATTAAAACTGCCCTAATCGGGCCTGGGCACAAAGAAAACAAATTAAAGAGAAACAGATGGAATGTTATGACTTGTCAGATGTGGAGGGATAAGAGATGTGTAATGAATATCTATGAATATTCGGTATTGATGTAGGCAAAGAACCATAAATGAAGGAATATTTAACATAGCTACCAATTGATGGGTCCTCCATGACCTGTTCCACTCATCCATGGGTGGAGAATCTATAAAAAAAGAAGAAGCTACCAATATAATAAATTACACACATTACGATACCTTGAATGTATTACTAGTAATAATGTATCATACATTAGAGCATTACTTGTAAATCATTAGAATAGTCGGTAATTTATGGGTAAATACTAAATGTAGACTGTCATCTCTAGTGGTAGTCGGTAATTTAGCATTTTTTTGATGACCAATTTGTTTACATACCGTACGTGTGATGTCGCGTTGACACTACACGTGGAATAATTGGACGATGAAAGCTTAAAAATTCCATCACTTGATGAGCTTTGTGACTTTGTAATCATTTCATGGGATAAATTGAAAGTAAAGACGGTAATAACATGCTTAAAAAAGTGCGACATCTCTAGCGCACTGGATGGTACGGTGGGTGATTTATAGTAGGACACTGACGTCAAAGCCGAAGCCAACTCATTGCAGTCAGACTTATAACGACATTGTAAGCAGTGAGACTCAGGACCCCACCTGCAGGCCACAAAGGAAGGTCCGCTCACCCTCAAGGGTGAACATCTAAGAAAAAAAAAAAGTGAGACTCAGGACGTGCTTGGTGAATTCTCTACCACAGATGATGACACTAGTGATTCTGAAGAATTTTAAATTATATATATATTTTTTTTATTCTATAATGCTTTTATTGGTTAATCACAACATTCGGAGCAACGGATTTTAGTGCAAAACAGAAATTGTGCGTAATTTGTACCAACTCGGTGTAGCCTAGTGACACAGAAGGCCATGCAGGGATTACCTAACCTCGTGTAGGCTAGGGACACAGGAGACCATTGAAACCTTTACAACCACCATAACCTTCATTATATGTGCACCACACTATGTTGGAGTCTATAAGTGAAGTGAACTATTGGGCGCAGTGGTGCCAGATCTTTTTTCAAAAATTGTAGATGTACATGAAAAAATCTGTAGAAATCTGTTCTTAAGAAAACATACTCTGTAGAAAATTCTGTAGCGTTTGCAGTGCATGATATATAAAACTTCTGCATTCAAACGCAATTTCCGTGGATTTAAAAATCTAAAGACAACAAATCAAAGCATCATCACTATCTTTCAACATTTGTATATATAGTATCGTACTTTTTGGTATAGAACAAATATTTTACAGGTTAACCATTTTACTTTTGATTTTTGTAGTATTTCCTAACAAGATGGATGGCTGAAAATTATAAGCAGAAAGGTATTCAAGATAAGGAGTTTAAACAGTATAATCAAGAGAAAACTATATATAACAAAACATTCTTCAACCAAACGATTATATTCTTCAAACTTCAAGCAATGAGCATACTCAGTGAAAACCCAAAATAATATATATATATATATATATATATATATATATATATATATATATATATATATATATATATATATATATATATATATATATATATATATATATATATATATATATATATATATATATATATATATATATATATATATATATATATATATATATATATATATATATATATATATATATATATATATATATGAAACAGTGGACTGAAAATTACATTAATTTTTCTGTATATATGTATTATTCTAATTGTAACTAATATGGAATACAAAAGTGCAAAAAAAATTCTCCATGAATACAAATATACAGTATTGCAAATGCATATTCTACTTTTTCTGACCATATCCAACCTCTACTTTCTTCAGCAATGGCTTTGTAACAGTAAAATCAAAGCATGATTTTCCTTTGATTAATTGCTTAGTATGAAGCAAACCTGTTAAGGTTTCAGTAGACAATCTATTTCTGGTTTTAGTTTTCATTCTGTATATGGCAGAAAAAACTCTCTCGACAGTAGAACTTGAGTGTGGTAAATATAGCAGTGATTGCATGAACTTCGAAAGATTTGTAAACATCAAGTTATTGTCCATTTGCCTAAGAGAATCTACTTTGCTCCAAAAAAGTTTAGGTGACATATCCAGATTAACATCAAGAGTGCCTGAGGAACTAGCAAGCAACCTCCATTCTGTGTCTATGTTCTGAACATCTAATTCTATTGAATGGCCAAATGAAGTTATCAAATCTACCAAAGATGGTATTCCTCGATCCATAGCTATATATGGACTTAAAGCCTTCAAAGATACCATTGCTGATGAATCAAAAGGAACCTTTTGTAAATCTGAGAGGCAGCTTCCATAAAAAAAAAACTCTAAGCAATTTTGCCTAAAGTGTCTGAGTTCTTCTGCATCATACTGAGTTTCATTTCTTATCTCAATACCTACTTTGATACCAAGATACATTTCTTTCATAGGTTTGAAATGACTATAGTCTCTGATCTTTATGTGTCTCAGTGGAGTTTTACTAACATAACTTTCTCTGAGATAGCATTCTAAAATGTTTTTTAGAGCTGAAGATACTGAACTTTAAAAAATGTGTATTTGTGGTGACTCAGACTGGATTTGTTTATTCAGGTTATTAAAAATAGGCAAGACAAAATCAAGAAACAACAGATACAGTTTAGTAATAGGGTTACTTAGTCTCTGCAAAATGATTTCTGGACTGGTAAGTTTATCAACCAGGGCAGCATTAGTAAAGTTTCAGTGCATTGTATTGTTCAAGAAGTCTGGTCACAACCAAATGCAGAGAGAGCCATCTAGTTTGTGATGAATGTAGTAATTTATGTGGTTTGACATTGGTGAAACCTTGAGACTCCTCAAACTCACCCATGAGCTCAAAGCTGCAGTGGAAGTAACTATAAATGTCCCTAGCTAGGTCCTCTAAAGATCGAGGTAATTTAAAACAAGTATAAGATGCACACAGAGCAAAGGAATGACAAATACACTTCATCACAAATAAATGTGGTATGTTTTTCTTCAGTAGTGATGACAAGGAATGGTGTGCTCCTAGTATCGAGTTTGCCCCATCTGCAGCAAAACCTAGCATATTATGTTTATAAGGAATACCATGCTTACTGAAAAAGCTTACCACATGATTATGTAATGTATCAGCAGTTGCATCTTTGAGAGGAATTAGGCCAAGGAAAGCATCGCTAAAAGCATCCTCTAATAATACCCGAGCTACCAAACACAGATGTTTAACACAACCTGTGGTGATCTGTCTATCACACACAGTTTCATTGGTTATACCTTGTGTGTGTTTTATTGTAATACCATAATTAGCATTGCATCAGCCTACATGTATATATTCGTTTGAGAGACTATATTATAACAATAATTTATTTTGTCATTAAATTCATCTTTTTCTCATGAATAATTGGAATTTGTTTGTAAAGCTAATCTAAATCTTAGGAAATCCTTAATTATGTATAATATGATAAAATTATATCCTTGTATTTTAGAATGTGATGCTCGTCTGCTTTGTTTACAGAACAGACGAGAACTCGCTCTAAGGACGGCACCAGGTGATGAGCTATTGTTAGAGACTCGTAAAATTCGTGTAAATTTATGAGCCTCCCATTTCGCCCCTTGGACTAGTGCTGTCGAATTTGTCAAGCAGTGACTGTGTTTTAATATTGTATAAAGTTTTTGGATTTTGAACAATTATTATTTCGTTATTAAGTGTTGTTTATTTTGATGTGTCCAGCAGTCGTGCCTGGAGCTATAACTCTTTGTTATTTTTGTAAAATTTAACCTTTTCTTTTGGGCTGAAATATTGCTCCATTATAATATTAACTTTTTTTCAATATATTTTTATATTTTATCGATGAGTCTTTCATTTAAGCCTGGATTCATGCAGTGTTCAGTTAATATTTTTTAGTGTATTTGTGTTATTTACCAGTGGGAGTTCTCCACTAACTATTAAGCAAACGTAACTCATGCCCTTCCCCTATAGTACCGTACAGTTTTTCTTATATTTAATTATAAGCCAGTAAGTTTTAGCCCAACTTTATTTGAAGTTGGTGGAGTAAATATTTTTGTGTACGGTAGCCTGCAAAAAACTGAGAGTAGACTATTCATTGACCAGGTGAAAGCAGGCATTCTGGGAATAGTCACCACATATTCTAGCTTTTTCTGGTCCTTCAAACCGGATGGTTCCTAGCCTAGCTAGCATACTTTACTACATTTACTGAATGGAATTTGGAATAGGCTACCCTTGGTATTGTTTTTGAACTTTGATATTAAAACACTGCGCATAAATCCATGGCATATTTTTTGCGATATCACTGCTGATGTTGAATTCTTTAGTCCAAGGGAAGGTTTAGATTAGCTATTTGAATACATGCGTGTGTAATCAAGTGTACCTAGGATATAAATATTATAATCCTAGTGAATTTTGGTATTAGTTTAGTTTGGCCACCTAGCCAAATTATTGTGATTTGTATAAGGTAAAGATTAATCCAGCAAGATGTCTTTACCATCAATTGATGAAAGTAAAGCGTTTGAACTTTACAAGGTTGTAACCGACGATCTGACAGATATGCTCAGTTCTATAGAACATGACCTTAAAGCGTCTCCACCATCCTTATGGTCGTTACAGTTTTCAGAAGCAGAACTTACAAAGTTGTACGAGTCCATTGATGTACATTGGACAGCTAGTCAAGGTGTGCTCCCTCCCCATGTGTCCTGCAGTTACCTGGTGGATGCTTCGGATAACGAGGGTAGTACCCAGCTTAGCCAAGTTTCTAGAGAGCACAGAACTCTGAAACGTAATGCCTATAAAGTGCTCATACAAATGAAGTCAGCTATAGATGATCATTTGTCCTTTGGTAGTCAAGCACAAGCTACAACTAGTCAAGCTCCTAGTCAGACAGTAGTACCTGCTAGACCCCTTCCACACCCTAAATTGCCTGAGATTAAGATTCCTGAATTTGATGGTCAGTTGAGTCAGTGGAATTGTTTTTTGGATTCCTTTAGTAGTTTAATTGATAGTCGTCAAGACATTGACCCAGTATTGAAATTTAACATGCTCAGATCTTATTTGAGAGGTAAAGCTTATAGAACCATTGAAGGTCTTCCCATAACTAGTGGTAATTACAGTATAGCATTAAGTTTGTTGAGAAAAAGCTTTGCCGACAATGACCTTTTGTTGCAACAATTACATTTAGACTTGATGAACATCAAACCCCCTGAACATAATTTGACTGAGTTGACTGAATTTCACTTAACATTTCAATGTTTGTTGATGCAAAAAGATGGTGTAACCCAAGTACCTTGTGATGATTACCTAATAAAAGACATAATTGCTAAGAAACTTAGTCCTAAAACTTTAGAGTACTTTTTTAATAAGTACAGTACTTATACTTTGACTATTACACAATTGAAGGATGGTATTGGACACCTTATCAAGGTCATGGAATGTTCTCGTATTCTCTCTGATCAGTCTAGGAATAAGCAAGGTTCACATTCTGATGCACATTCCAAAACTAAAGTAGTAACTAGTCAGAATTCTAGTACAAATTCCAATCATAGGTTTAGTACAGTACCTAAACAAGTAGTTGTGTCACAGACTCAAAATAAGTCTAATTCGTCATCTAGCAATTCAAGTACTTGGAACAAACCTTGTCTCTTTTGTAAGGATATTCATAATACTAAGTTTTGTTCTAATTACGCAACTCATGAAGCCAGGAAGAACAGAGTTAGAGAGTTAGAACTATGTTTCGTGTGTATGCAGAAAGGCCATAGAGCCTCACAGTGTAGAGAGACGGCCGAGTGTAGAAATTGTAATGGCAAAAATCATACCTTTCTCTGCATGAAACTAACCAACCGTAGTACTGCAGTTAATTAAGTGTCAGTTGCATCTAATGCCCCAACAGTTATTAATAATGGAACTAACCTTAGCAGTAACATTCCCACTAATCAAGTAGTAGTGGATGATAAGTTTAGAATCCTGTCAGGAAGCGATGACATTGTCGCTAATTCTGTTCAAACAGATGTCCAGACTAATAAGGTTCCACTTCCTTCAGTAGCACTTCCTACAGCAATTGTTAAGATTTCTGGTGCTGGGGCACGTGAAACAGTTAGGATGTTTTTAGATACCGGTGCTCAACGGTCTTTCATTCATTCTGCAGTAGTAAAGCGCCTTAAACTCAATCCAGTGTTTCGTATCTCACTTAAACTGACTTCATTTGGTAATCAAGCCGAAAACATTTTGTGTGACGTCGTTCGTGTTGTAGTACGCATTGGTACACAACGTATTCCGATTTATGCTGTCGTCTATGATAAGGTTAACACTACGTTATATGTACCTGGCATTGCTAGTGTTGCAGAAGCACTCACAAAAAAGGGGATCAAACTTGCAGATCCTAACGTTGAGTCTGATGTGATTAGTGACATAAGTATGGTAATTGGTGCCGATTACTGTTCTAGATTTGTGACCAACCATACTTTCTATTCTGGAATTACACTTTTGTCTAGTCCAGCAGGTTCGATTATCTTTGGACCTATGCCAAACTAGGCAATTAGTTCTCAGACAGTTAACACAGTTAATGGGCAACATGTGCTTTGTGCTCGTGTAAGAGTACAAACCCTTGAGTCCGAAGTTCAGAACCTTTGGAATTTAGATGTTATTGGTATTAAGAATGAAACTTTAACACCCGAGGAAGTACAATCAGTGAGTCAATTTGAGTCCACTTGCCAGAAGGCAGACAATCAGTATTTCGTGGAATTACCCTTTAAGGGCACTGAGAGACCAGCAACTAACTATAGAAGACCTTATGGTCAGCTCATGTCACTAGCTAAATCCTTTGCAACTCGTCCAGAACTTTATGGACAATACTCAGAGATTTTTAATGAGTACATTGAATTGGGATTCATTGAGAAAATTGATAACCCTTCAGTTACAGACGGACTGACTCATTACTTGCCTCATCATCCAGTCTACAAGAATTCTCCTACCACTCCTATTAGAGTAGTGTTTAATGCTTCTAGTAGAGCTGATTCACAATCAAAGAGTCTGAATGAATGTTTACTAACAGGTCCAAGCCTAACCCAGAAACTTGTTGATTCACTCATTGAATTTCGTACTAACCCTGTAGCTGCTGTATCAGACATTTCCAAAGCCTTCCTACATATAGGTATTTTGCCAAACTGCAGAGATTTCTGTAGATTCTTGTGGTTCGAGGATGAAACACTTCAGAAAATAGTTACCTATAGATTTAAAGTAGTACTCCTTGGTACAACATCATCTCCCTTTTTGCTTCAGAAAACACTCACATATCACTTGGAGACACATTCACATCCAGTAGCTAAGTCTCTGATCTCTCATTTCTATGTAGATAACTTTGTTTGTACCTATTCAGACTCTGAACAGTTAAAAACAGAGTATCCCATAGTAAATTCTATTTTAGCAGAAGCCTCTATGCCATTACAAGGTTGGGTGAGTAATGATGTAAAATTTAATGATGAAGTAGGTGTTAATCATGACCAATTGGATCTGAATAATGTAAATGTTTTAGGAATTTCTTGGAATGTTGTAAACGATGAAATCAAATTGTACTCAAGTAAGAAAGTGTGCAAGGAGGAGTGTGTGCATCATCAAATCACCAAGAGATCAGTTGTATCTGTAATTGCTAGTGTATTTGATCCTTTAGGATTGTTATCACCACTCTTGATCAAGGGAAAGTTGTTCATTTCAAAATGATGGAGAAGTAAGTGTTCTTGGGATGAACCTTTGCCAGAACCTTTAGTACAAGAATTTTCAGTTATTTGCAGAGATTTTATTCAGATGTCAACCATTCAATATCCTAGATTTGTAATTGTCCCTGGTGTATCAGATTTGCACATATTTTGTGATTCATCTAAAGTAGCTTATGGATTAGGACAAATGTTGTCAGGACTTAGGAAGCAGTTTTGGATCTCTAAAGGTAGAGTTATTGTGAAGAAAATATTAAAAACATGTATTTTGTGTAAAAAGGCAGTTGGCAAGACGATCTCTCAACCAGGTCCCCCTCCTTTACCAGAGGAAAGAGTCAGATTTATTAGACCCTTCAACTTAGTTGGAGTAGGATAGGTTGTAAATGATGCCTTTAAATTTTCTGTTTTTTGTTCTACACTTTATTATGTTTGTACATGTGATTTATTTAGCTTCCTACCCTTTTTGGGGGGAGAGTGTGGTGATCTGTCTATCACACACAGTTTCATTAGTTATACCTTGTGTGTGTTTTATTGTAATACCATAATTAGCATTGCGTCAGCCTACATGTGTATATTCGTTTGAGAGACTATATTATAACAATAATTTATTTTGTCATTAAATTCATCATTTTCTCATGAATAATTGGAATTTGTTTGTAAAGCTAATCTAAATCTTAGGAAATCTTTAATTATGTATAATATGATAAAATTATATCCTTTTATTTTAGAATGTGATGCTTGTCTGCTTTGTTTACAGAACGGACGAGAACTCGCTCTGAGGACGGCACCAGGTGATGAGCTATTGTTAGAGACTCGTAAAATTTGTGTAAATTTATGAGCCTCCCATTTCGCCCCTTGGACTAGTGCTGTCGAATTTGTCAAGCAGTGACTGTGTTTTAATATTGTATAAAGTTTTTGGATTTTGAACAATTATTATTTCGTTATTAAGTGTTGTTTATTTTGATGTGTCCAGCAGTCGTGCCTGGAGCTATAACTCTTTGTTATTTTTGTAAAATTTAACCTTTTCTTTTGGGCTGAAATATTGCTCCATTATAATATTAACTTTTTTTCAATATATTTTTATATTTTATCGATGAGTCTTTCATTTAAGCCTGGATTCATGCAGTGTTCAGTTAATATATTTTAGTGTATTTGTGTTATTAACCAGTGGGAGTTCTCCACTAACTATTAAGCAAACGTAACTCATGCCCTTCCCCTATAGTACCGTACAGTTTTTCTTATATTTAATTATAAGCCAGTAAGTTTTAGCCCAACTTTATTTGAAGTTGGTGGAGTAAATATTTTTGTGTACGGTAGCCTGCAAAAAACTGAGAGTAGACTATTCATTGACCAGGTGAAAGCAGGCATTCTGGGAATAGTCACCACACAACCTTTATGTGTTGACTCGTCTACAATTAAGGAATTTTTTTTTTCCGTAAATGTTCAATAAGCTGAGAATGATCCTCCTCCCCATTAACATTATTGATTATTGCTGTTGCTTTTGTACGGCCTAATGTTATTTTCTCTGCAATTTTTAAAAACAGCCTTTATCAACTTTGGTAAATGATTTACAAAAGCCAATGATAAGTCATGTTCAGCTATAGCTGCAGCCAATCTTAGTTCACCCTTACAAACATTATCATTGAACTTTGAAAATCGTAAGTTTGTAACTTTACTCTGAAATTGCATGGCCTTTGCATTATCAATATGCTTCTGTTTTCCACAGAGATTTTTTCAAGTCAGTTTTCCCTGCTGTTAACTCAGATGACAGTCACAAGAGGTAAAATAAGCATATTCATCTCCCTTTGAGTTTGGTTTGAGCCAATTTTTAAACAAAGGATCCTCCTCGTATGACGGACAGTATTTCTGGGAATATCTTTTCTTATTCATTGTACCACTTGGATTTTCTGCCCATGTCTTCTATCCTTCTTTATCATCATCGCCCACTTGCACGACTAAAAAAAGACAAGAGAAGAAAACCCGAATTCGAGCCCTTTATGTCAGTCAAAATACCGAAACTTTGGGAGAGAGAGAGAGAGAGAGAGAGAGAGAGAGAGAGAGAGAGAGAGAGAGAGAGAGAGGAGAGAGAGAGAGGCTATTACTTCATATTAAGAAGTTCTATAGAAAATGCATATTATGGAAACTGAAAAGAATATTCTTCCTTCATAATAGCGAAGCATATCTACAAGCTCTACATTTTCAAGTAGCACCGTCAAAAAAAAAAAAAAAAAAAAAAATTATCACAATTTACTAGGAATAAAAATGTTTGTTAATAAAATCAATCAAGGAACACAAGTCTGAATGATCGCAATGGTTATTATCTGCTGCATATCTACACAGGAAAATCAGCGTGATTATGGATATTACGGATATGAATCCACCTTACTCGCTGTCATTTAATCCAACACATTTCACTGGTTTAGATATAATAAACAATCACTTTTCTGGCTTAGAGCAAAAAACTGGCTTAGAGGAAAAAACGTCCGAATATTGCTATCATATTTTTTATGTTTTACTAACAATGAGCAACTGACAGTTCAGCAAAAATAAAATCAGCCTAAAGGACAGTAGTAAAATCTCAGCAGACTCCATGATAATGATTGCAGTAGCATTGTCATAACCATGTGAGACTTAAGATCAACATGTCATCGGGAGAAAATTCGTGTTCACTTCAACTGCAAACTGCCAGCTTATCATTTAGTTTGTGTCTTAATATCAAGTCTTCCTTTTTGCATTTAGAGTTTTGTGTGACCTAATTGCTTTAAAAGCACTGATCTTACCTTCTCCCACTAAACTTCTACTTTCAGCTCTTTTAGTAGACTCGGCTGAGTGTCTTGAATGCTAGAACTTTTCATGGTTGAAGTAACAGTGCCAGACGTACTAGGAATAGGATTATCTTCACACATGTATTGACACGTATTGTATTAAAATAAATGTGCAGACAGAACGAGACTCATCACAGACACAAAGATAGATCACAATGATTGTTCTCTGAAATTACGTCTTCGCGCGACTGCCTTACATACAAGAATAAACAGGATGCATACATGTTTAAAAGTTTGTTTCGTTCGTTCATAACCGTTGTGTACTAATGCCAGCTCTTGTCTATTGATGTGAGTTGCAAAAGTTTTATTTTTTTTTATTTTTTTTTTTTTGGTCATACTTTACTTCCATGTAACACAAGAAGGAAAATTTCTTGACACTTATTGTAACTGTCGCCTTCCAAGCAATGATTCTTATATATACTTACTGTAGAGTAGGCTACCTATACCATACGCTTTAAACATTCTTATATATACTTACAGTAGAGTAGGCTACCTATACCATACGCTTTAAACATGAAAACCATAACAACTATTTCGAATTCTTACACATTTTTCAATATTTAGTCTATTTTTGGGATTATGTATAGCAAGGAATAAAATAATCTGTAGATTTCGCTCATTTTAGAGGAAAAATTTGAAAATCTGAGACATGCTAAAAAATCTGTAGATTTCAGATTAATCTGTAGAATTTCAAGACCACTATTTTTGTACCTGGTCTAATAGACAACCCCTGGTTTTGGAGTGCTAATTCTTGTAAATGTCGTATTATTTGGCAAGATATATGGTACCCTTTTGTGGTAGTCCCTATTCACTTGGGATGTTTTAAGCACATTATTAGACAAGTGCAGTTTGGGTCAAAAATAGTATAAAATCATTAGAAGCTCAGAGGGTAAGCTGCCATCACATAACTGGGAATATTCAATCCATATAGTTTATTATGCTCTACATATAATGAAATTTGCGTATGGAGCCCAACTGCGTTATGTGTCTGATTATATCTCTTGAAGCAAATTTAGTACATGTAAAGCATTCTCGTTAGACTACTTCAGATGCTAAAAACGACAGGTGCAAATTTCATGGTCTGTCAAGGGCTAAAATAAGTACCTTGTATTCAGTAAATATCATAATACTATGCAATCTAAGGAATATAGGCATTCTAGGTTATTATTGTATTATTAAACGATTTTAAAATTTGAGGATAGTCTTGAGGTTTTCTAATTTATTCTGTAATTCTAATATATATATATATATATATATATATATATATATATATATATATATATATATATATATATATATATATATATGTATATATATATATATATATATATATATATATATATATATATATATATATATATATATATATATATATATATATATATATATATATATATATATATATATATATATATATATATATATATATATATATATATATATATATATTATTTTTTTATTTTTTATGAGTGTGACACTGAGACGGGAAAAAACTGACCTCATCAATAAAGGCCTGGACATGAAGAAAATATCAACACAAAGAAAAAGGTGATGAACAAGGCAGAGATTTGAGATTGATACACAAAGGGAAAGGACAGACTGAAAAAATAGTCAAAGTACTGAGGCTCTAAACATATGGCAAGATCAGGACCTTAGATGATGATAGATCTGCTTTTTGAAGGAAGATAGGTTATAAGAATTAGGAAAAACAGTAAGAGGAAGAGAGTTCCAGAGTCTTGAGGTAGATGGGAAGAAGCAGTCAATGCACCGACCAATCCACAAGTTAAAAACCTCCACACAGTATCGGTGAGATGAGGCCACTTGGCGAGTGTTACGTGGCCTTGGCAGTGGTAGAGGGATGCAACTCACCAACTCATCAGAGCAGCGATAGAGGTAGTAGCGGTAGAAAAGAGAAAGGGATGATACCTTACAGTGAAGAGAAAGAGAATCCAGATTAGAAGTAAGAGAAGGGTCATTAATGAGTCTGACTGCCTTAGATTCAACCCTAGCAACGAGATAAGTATAAGAAGAAGCACCCCAGATGTGTGAGCAGTATTTTAAGCAGGTAGGGATAAGACCTTTATAGATTTTAAGTAATTGTAGGGAGTTAAAGTAATGATGAAAATGAAACAGAACCCCCAAATTTTTGGATGCAGATTTAGAAATTTGGATTATGTGATTTCTCGAAGACAAGTCAAAGGCTACAGTAGTGTGAACGGAGGAGGTTTTCCCTCCGCGACATGGGAGCGGAGTTCAGGTGTCCCTCCGCATTGCTACAGTGGTAAGTAAGCTACAGTGGTTTGAACGGAGGATGCTTTCCCTCCGCAACGTGGGAGCGGAGTTAAGGTGTCCCTCCGCAGTGCTATAGTGGTAAGTAAACTACAGTGGTAGAAACGGAGGAGGTTTTCCCTCCGCAACGTGGGAAGCGGAGTTGTGGAATCCCTCTGCGCTGCTGCAGTGGTGTGAACGGAGGAGGCTTTCCCTCCGCAATGTGGGAGCGGAGTTCTAGTGTCCCTCCGCAGTGCTACAGTAGTGTGAACGGAGGAGGTTTTCCCTCCGCAACGTGGGAGCGGAGTTCTGGTGTCCCTCCGCAGTGCTAAAGTGGTATGAACGGAGGAGGTTTTCCCTCCACAACATGAGAGCGGAGTTAAGGTATTCTTCCGCAATGTTACAGTGGTAAGTGTGCTACAGTGGTAAGTTAGCTACAGTGGTATGAACGGAGGAGGTTTTCCTTCCGCAACGTGGGAAGCGGAGTTGAGGTATCCCTCTGCAGTGCTACAGTGGTAAGTTTGGAGGAGGGTTTCCCTCGGCAACGTGGGAAGCGGAGTTGAGGAATCCCTCCGCAGTGCACGACCTGTTGACTAACCAAAGCAGAGTTGAAGTTATCCTTCCGCTGTTGTGAAAACGGTGTTGAGGTTATCCCTCTGCAAATGATAAGGACAGGGGATTGGATATAGGAGAGGGAAGCCATAGGACGCGGACGGCGACTGAAGGCGAGAAGCAAGATGTCGAGATACTTACAAGACTAGATATGGAGGCGCACATGAACGAACGGCACGGGGAACAGTCAGGCAAGGTACAGGAGCTGATGAAGAAGCAACCGACAGCAGCAGAGGCAGCCCTGAAGACCAGCGTCTTGGAGTCTGTCAAGGACTCCATCAGAGGTATAGTTGAACAATTAATGCAGGAGCAGAGGAACAACGATGATTGGCTGCGAAGGAAGGAGCAGGTGCACGGAATAGAAGTAGTGGAAGAAGGCTCCAGGGAGACAAGGAGCGACACGGGCATGAGCAAGAAGAGAAAGGTAGATGACGAAGGGAACCACGAGGACAAGGATCAAGGGGCAAGGAAAAGCCAGAGAAGGAGAAGCAACGAACAGATGCAGGAGCCGGAAGAATTGCAGTCCCGGGCCACTCGTGGCTGGTGAAACCCACAGGAGCCATCCAAACGCGAGTAGGACCAGTGATGGTCAGCCAAGGGAATGCTCTTCGATTCGATGGCCAGACAGAAAGAGCTACAGGGACTTCATAGTACAGTTTCGAGAGTACACAGGGCGAAACACAATGGGGCCTGATGAGAAAATGATGTTACTGTTAGATGCATGCGAGGGCGAGAGAGTTAAGTATCACTTAAGAAGATTCCTCAAGGTGTACCCAAATGCAGAAGCGGCATGTCAAGAAGCATTAAGATACCTAGAGGGCTTGTTCGGGTATGACGAGCCACCCACCGAGGTATTGTGAGCATGAATGAGGGAAGGAAGGCGAATCTGTGATGAGGACATCCGAGGTCTCGACGGACTACAGGTACAGCTGATGGAAGTATGGGAAGGACTGATACAGGAGGCAAAGAATGATCACAACACTGAAATCAGACTGATCGAGGATGCCAGAGGTCGACTGGCCGTGGACATGTCATGCGAGTTTGGAGTGATGTCCCAAATGAAGGAGAATAATACAGGAAGCCCCTGTGGAGCACCGGATCTCATAAGGTACATCGCAGAGCAGATGGGCAGTATCCGAATACGGGATGCGCGAGCAAGAATTGACACAGGTCATGAGTCTCCAAGGGAAGCCAGAGGCAATTGAGATGGACCAGAGCGTGGGAAGGTGAAGTAAAGGGAGACAGGGTCTGAACTATGCCAGTTGTGTCATGATAGACATTCGCTCAAGGTTTGCCGTAGCTTCGCAAGGCTAGGGAGTAAGGAGCGTCTGAGGACAGCTGCAAAGTTTAGGGTATGCTTCGGGTGCCTAAAGAAGGGACACAAAGTCACTACGTGCCGAGAAAGGGAGCCTTGTGAGGTATGTGACAGTGATTCGCACGCAACGATCCTGCACATCGATTATGACAGTAGGTTGACAGGGAGGACTCGTGAACGAGGCAACCGAAGGGACCAGCGATCACCAAACCGAGAAAGAGACATATGGTTCGAGCGAGACCGAAAAGGCCATGAGCAAGAGAGACGACAACGGTCAGGACAAAGAAGTTACACGCGGGCAGAAGAGAAGCTCAGAGCCACTAACTATGCCAGATAGTCCAGGGAATGACATCAGGAGAAGGGGACAGTTGCCTTGCCTATAGTGGAGGTATATGTCAGGACAGGAAACATGAACATCACACAGAGGGGGTGGGTCAAAACCCTAGCCCTTCTGGACTGCGGGAGTGATTGTACATTCTGTTCACGCAGCCTGGTAGACAAGACTAGAACCCCTGGAGTACCGATACAGGTAGAAGTTAACACCATCGACCAGGGACTGCAGTGGGACACGAGAATGGTGGACCTGTGGGTAATAGTGGCAAAGTCTAGATGCCCCAAAGAGCTGAGGCTCTACGAATTCATAGTGGTCACCTGCCTGCCAAGGGGAATAACTGATTGCATTGCCAGAAGGGAGGAGATCTACCGATGGAAGCACCTGGCCTCCTTAGGGAAATCATATGTGAGCAAAGGGGAGAACGCCGAGGTGGAAATTCTCATAGGACTTGACCATCCACGGGCCCTACTCCCGCTAGAGGTCAGGTGGGGGTGTGATGGGGAACCCTTCGCATTGAGGACAGCTCTAGGCTGGACAGTACAGGGCGCTTTGCTGCCCAGGGACACAATGGAAATGGCGACGAATCTCACTGCCATAGCCGAGCTGCCAAGATCAACAAGTGGCAATGAATCTTTGGAGCAAAGAGTACAACGGTTCTGGGAGCTGGACGAGCCCATAGCAAAGGAGGCTCAGGAGGGAGAGGGACTGTCGCCGTTGGACCAGTATGTCTTGAGCCTGTGGGACAGTCGTGTAAGCAGGAGCGGAGAGCACTATGTACTACCGATCCCATCTAAGCAGTCATCGTTGCCTCAGGTCAACAATTGGAAACTGGCTCGTCACAGATTGGATTAATTAAAGAACAGACTCAGGAAGGACAGAGCGTTGGGAAATGCCTACAAGGCGGAAATTCAAAAACTCTTGACAGCGGGGTATGCGGAACGAGTGCTGGATCGAGACCTCCAACTCGGTGGGCAGTGGATCTGTTATCTACCTCATCATCCGGTACTGAACCCCAGAAAACCAGGGAAGGTGCGCATTGTTTTTGACTGTGCAGCGACTCATCAAGGCTCGTCTTTAAACTCACAAGTATTACAAGGGCCAGACTTAAACAATAAGCTCATCGGGATTCTTCTTCGGTTTCGTCAGGGCAAAGTGGCAGTGACGGCAGATATAGAGGCCATGTTCTATCAGGGGAAAGTGGCGGAGACCGACAGGGATGCCTTACGTTTCTTATGGAGGAAGGACGATCGAAAACAAACTCCCATCGAAGTGTTCCTGATGACAGTACACGTGTTTGGGGGCGTGTGGAGTCTGGCCTGTGCGGCTTATGCCCTACGGCAAACGTTTAGCAAGTACGGAAGGTCTTATGATGAGGCGGTGAGGGAAATCGCTAAGAATTTCTATGTCGACGACCTATTGCATTCCGTGGATGACGCGGACCATGCAGCGGCCATAGCCACGCAGTTGACGAACCTCATGAGTAAAGGAGGATTTCACCTTACAAAATGGTCAAGCAACTTACCAGATGTGCTGAAAGGGATACAGAAGAAAGAGCTCCGTGAGTGCTGGACAAGGTCTGAAATACTATCAGCTGCACAACCGGAAGGAAGAGCACTGGGAGTGATATAGGACCAAGCAAAAGACAAGATTGCAGTACGAGTGGAGCTCAAAGATTGTGCATTCACTAGACGAGGCCTATTGGCAGCCTTCAGCGCCGTCTATGACCCTCTTGGAATACTGGCGCCATTTGTAGTCCGTGCCAAGATCATCTTCCAGGAAGAGTGCCGGATTGGTAAGGGATGGCACGAACCTATCAGCGAGCAAGGTCAGCGGGATTGCAAGGAATGGATGAAAGAGTTACGACAGTTGAAGGGGTTCGCGATACCTAGGCACTATCGCAATGGAGCTACGGGAGAACTTGAGCGAGTGGAATTACACACCTTCGCCGATGCATCCCAGTCGGCGTATGGCACCGCCAGCTACCTAAGGACAGGGTAAGCGTGTCCTTCGTTCTCGGTAAGACACATTTAGCCCCTTTGAAGGGAATGAGTATACCTAGGTTGGAGTTTTGTGCCGCCAAGCTTGCTGCCGAAGTAACTGCCATCATCGCCGACGAGCTAGAGGTCAAGCTTGACGACGTCGTGTATTGGACGGACAGTATGCTCGTGCTGCAGTACATCAGCAATCCTAGCAGGTGGTTCAAGACCTACGTTGCTAACAGGGTGGCAGCAATACAGCGTCTGGCACCGATCCGGACTTCCTAGGCTACCCAAGGAAGCATTGGCCTCTGGAAAATACTACGCCGACAGGAGACACTGAAGACATGGAGCTGCGACCGCCCTTATCACTGACAGCATTGGTAACTGAGACTCCACCATCAGCATCTCAACGCCTCTGGAACCAGTTCTCTAGCTGGGATTACTGAGATCGGTGGCCTGGCTATGAAGTTCATCGGGTGGCGCTTTCCCAGGCTGGCCTCTCTGGTGAACAATCATAGCTACATCTCCGTGGACGAGTTACACATGGCTGAACATCGGGTTATTAAGGCCGTGCAAAAGGAGAGTTATGGGGAGGCAGTCAAGGCTCTCCGAAGTGGCAAGCCACTCACCAAGAGCTGTGGGATATTCTTCTTGGAGCCACACCTAGATTCGAAAGGTTTAGTATGAGTGGGTGGTCGCCTACGTAAAGCCGTGGTGACACAGGACATACGTACCCAATTCTCCTCCCTAAGGACCATCTAGTTACTACCCTCGTTATCCGACGCATCCACCAGGTAACTGCAGGACACATGGGGAGGGAGCACACAATCGCCTCACTGAGAGAAAAGTACTGGGTCCCACTGGTGCAGCGACTGGTAGATAGATTGCTGAGACAGTGCGTCTTGTGCAGAAGGTAAAATGGGCAGCCGCGACCACAGAGACAGGCGGATCTTCCAGATGATAGAGTGGCATATGGACGAACCCCCTTTGAGGCCACAGGACTCGACTGCTTTGGCCACTTCATGGTTAAAGTGGGACGTCGATGCGATAAGATGTGGGGCTGCCTCTTTACATGCCTTAGCACCAGGGCGGTCCACCTGGAGACACTTACCAGGTTAGATGCTGCAGACCTACTCTTGGATATCTCTCGGTTCACGTGCAGGAGGGGCGTCACGCCACGGCTGTCGTGATCGGATAATGGCACCAACATGGTACGGGCGTGCAAGGATCTCAAAGAGGCTGCGAAGTCCTGGGAGGCCGACCGAGTGTTACAAACAAGGCTGGCCAAGCGGGAAATACGTTGGATTTTCAACGCCCCAGGGGCTCCACACGCAGGAGGTGTCTGGGAGCGACATATTCGCACTGTAAAGAAAACACTCTATGCTCTGATTGGAAATCAGGTGTTGGGATGACGTCGCCTTCAAACCTTATTCTGTGAGGTGGAGCAGATTGTCCATAATCGACCGTTAACTATGGCTTCACAGGAGCCAGGGGAGTATGGACTGCTGAAGATTGCATCCAACGCCGATGGTGGCACGCACAGCTGCTGGCTGATCAGTTCTGGAAGAGGTGGTTGAGGGAATATCTGCCGAGTTTGCAGAGCAGACAAAGGAAAGTCTGGGGGAGTCCAAATCTATCCATTGGTGATGTAGTTCTCATCATGGATATGCCCACCCCTAGGAATCAGTGGCCACTGGCTAGGGTCATGAAAATCTTCCATAGTGACGATGGGATTGTTCGTCGGGTACGGGTCAGGATGCAGAAGGGGACACTGATGCGGGCGCCGATTCATCTCTGCTTACTGGAGGGAGTGCACTTTCCGGAGACGTAATATGCCCACCTGGGGCTTGGTTTCGGCAGCCGCTACTGCTCGACGGGGGGAGTGTTACCGCAGAGAGAGAGAGAGAGAGAGAGAGAGAGAGACAGAGAGAGAGAGAGAGAGAGGGAGAGAGAGCAGCAACACACATGTATGTGTGTATATGCAGACAGAGAGAGAGAGAGAGAGAGAGGGGTGCCACTGAGTGTCAAAAAGACACAACAGGCCCTTGTTCTTGCTTAGTAAGTATAATCCATATACTGCCATACACCTCGAGAGGATAGGCAGACAGAAACTGAGTGGATCCGAGAGCAGACGTATTGGTCAGCGGATTTATTCTGGGCCTCAATTACGTAAGTTATGAGAAGCTAACTGCATTAACCTATAATAATTAACATGCAGCATAAAATGATAAATAGAGAGTAAGGATGATGACATTAACTAAATACACTTGTGTAAGGTAGAATCATATATTGTATTCAATGACTAATAGTAGTTGTTTTATGGCTTCTAGGCAAACCGAACCTATAAAGACGAGTCTGCGATATGGCCCTTTTCTTTATCACCTACTAATAAACTTGACTGCCTTAAAGGCGTCAATATATATATATATATATATATATATATATATATATATATATATATATATATATATATATATATATATATATATATATATATATATATATATATATATATATGAAACATAGTTTGCCCTTGGCTGGGATTCGAATCTAGGACACATAAAAGAAGGAGTCAACCACTCAGTTAACGGATAAGCTAGGGGAGGAACGCTTTCTTTTGAATGGTTTTTGTTTACTTTACAGCTTCTTCCCAACCTCATTCAAGACTCTGTTTTCGCATTTATGTCAAATTCCATGCTATATAGGCATCAATAATGATCAAACAAACAGATTAGCATCCTAAGGCACATTATTTCGTGTGCCAAGACACACCAACTGCCCCACCGAAGGTGGTGTTATTTCACACTACTTTAAGCAAAAGTCTTTCCTTACCTTATGCCTCTGTCAAAATTCTCTATCATAAACAATGCATATCAGGCATATAATATGATGAGGATATGATATATTTTAAGTTTTCTACTAGGCAATTCTACTTCAAGTATTCTGTATTAATATGATGTGTAACAAATTAACTACTTTCATTTATGGGCTTTTTGTGGCAATTAGCCCATGTCTGTCAAAATAAAAATGTAGGTATATGATGCTTACCAAAGAAAAGTGCCACAAAACTTGCAGATAGTTTACGTTTTGATATTTTCTTCACTTTAATATATTAAGTCTCGCCTTCCAGTCTTGCTTCATGTTCTCACTAGAAATCTTTCATTTCTGTCTGCCTATTTTCACTTGATACTATTTTGGTATGCCATACCCTAACATGTGTGAATATTAAAAACGTCTCCACAGAAAGTTTCATCTACAGTATTAGCATATGTTTTACTGTATGCTGTATTATCACTATTGTCATATGGAAAAATTAATCCAGCTCTTGAAACTAGAACCACAAAACATGGATAAGATGACCAGCCACCTTTATGCTGTCTCAGAGAATACTTACATATCTTTTCAAACTTTCGTGGGGTAGTGTCCCTCTATAAAGTTGTATTGTCATCAATTAAGTTGCCTTGTCATCACTAAAATTGCCATGTCTCTAAATTTGTGTACATTTGTGAGTAATTTGCCTATTTTATAAGTGACTAGCATGTCACACATATTCTATGAGTATTATGCTTAAATGCAAAAGTACCATTGAGGGAAAGATTGCTTAGTAAGTTTTGTACAGTTTTTGGTTTCTCCCTCTGAATATAAACATTATTGTACTGTTAGGTCACCTCATAGAATATTACATTATGCTTCACCTTTTCTACATTACTTTAAGAATGTTTAAAAAAATAAATAAAATCTACTATCACCTAAGGCTGAGAACTGATGTATCTGACTCACTATTACTTCCTTCACTTATGCTGTATTAACGAGTCATTCAGAATTCCATGATATACAGAACAGATATAGGTACCGTGAGGCTTCCAATTGGATTAAAAAATAAAAATATATTGAAGATGTAGTGATTTTATTCGATTTTACATTTTTTTTTACTTTTACAAATATTTACTTTAAATTCCTTACAATAAGGAAAATGGCAGTGATAAGAAGAATATGAATACACATTTTATTAATTAATATATCCTAATTCATTTTCTCATAAAAAAGTGACATTTTCTCGAACAAGTTTGCAGCTTCTATAAATATATAAAAAGGATGAAAGCATTGGAAGTGCAGAAGGAAAATTATAACTATTAGTCTTGCAAAAATCTTTTTTTTTGGATCCTTGCTATGGCAGTGTTATTTTAAATGAGCCAACTGGAATTGTCCAATATCAAGTTTACTGACATCCAACAAGACATGAATAATAATTAATTGAAATTAAGAAAAAATATACATGCATATATATGAAATAAGTATAAGCTGTTATTTTTTTAATAAAGTATTCAAATTCATTTCATAATTTTAATTTCACACCGTCCTTTCCAAGCAGCCACAAACACGAGATATCAGAGAGACTACACGATGAAGTAGGAAAAGGTGATATTGTCTGGACATGCACTTTATCATAACTGGCAGCAATGGTATGGTATTACTTATAATTATGTCATAATTTATCTCATATACTCTATAACAAAGAAGAATAATGAAAAAACAAACAAAAAATGTTTACTTTCCACTGGAACAAGTGCAGTAACTGAAGAGAATATAGTGCATCATATCTCCATCAAGAAACCTAAAGTTCAGGAAGTAATAATCTGAAACAAATATGGCATAGCAGTACAAAATTTCTTCCAATATTGTGTTAATGTTGTTGTTCCCTAAGCTGCCTGGTTGAACAGCCCCGAGTCGCTAAGGAGTATCACTACTGATCCTGGGCTTTCCTCCAGAGCTATGACTGCCAGAGGGTCATTTCTCAGTGTAGAAAAAACTGTATTATTGTTTGTGTTGTATTGAGAGATGAGGTATTGCCTGGGTGATGGAGGACCTCTTCTAAGTTCTCATGCTCCGTGAAGGGCAGAGGTTGGTTGTGGCAGTTTGGCCTCTTTTGCTGCTTCTCTTCTGATTTCCCTGATCTAAAATGTTGTGATAACTGACTTGCAAAAGGTGCAATATGCAAGATTAATGGCAATGTTGAGATCCAGATTCATTTTACAGTATTATTACATATTCCATACTGAGGTCAATACTTGCTTATAAAATTCAGTTGTAATTTTACTTACTGGAACAAATGGTTCTTATACCCTTAAATAACATGTTATTAAAATGAAATAAAGAGATGTGATGAAGCCAAATTGAAATTATCTGTATACCTCAACACCAAATTCCAGTTTAAACTCCCTTAGAAGCTTGTTCCTCTTTATTTATTCCTTCATGAACTCAAAGATTAGCAAGATGAATGATATAAGTTACTTTTATGGCCATCGTTGCCTTTCAATTGGCAATATTTACTACTAGGACAAAATGACTACTACAAAAACACGTTTCTTGCATGCATTATATTGACTAATTTATCTCTTATTAAAAGAAGAAGCACCTTATGGACTTAACATACTGAAATTGAACACATGTGTAACATGGATATTTAGCTTAAAAACTGAAGACCAAGCAAACATCAGTCTCTTGAACACAATTCCTATCACCTGAATTCTTACCCATGATGAGGAAGACATTCATATGAAAATCAACATATGATAAAAGAAGTAATTAAGACTAGACAATGATATTATACAATCTGCTATTTACTTTGAAATAATGATCCAGATGTAGTATGTCAAAGTGTTAGCTATTACATCAAATACGCACAGATATTTATCAGTTTAAACACGCATCATTCCATTAAGCTAATTCTTGATGCACACTTGGCATCTGGAAACTCTAGTTCTAAGGTTACCAGCCTTAAGTGTTTCAGACACCGGTCTAGAGAACTGATCTCTCTCTTCTATCGTAGCTAGCCAGAAGCTTAATTTATTGGCAAAGTAATGGCAAGTTCCTCTTGCACCATTACATTCAATAAATGGCGTAGCTCTGAAATCTTCTAAACATGATCCAGGGCTGCTAAGTGACTGTCCACCACCCTCTGCTCCAGCAGCAGTATGCTGTAAGTTAATAAATTAATGTCAGTAAAATGTGAGCTCCATATATTATGCATGATGTAAGCATGCCTAAAACTTTGGAATACATTAGGAGTAAAGTTGAAAATGTAATTGTTCCCAATAGGTCCTCACAATAAATGTATTATAAATAAAAAATAATGTACAAGAACCATAATAAAAGTTAAATTCAATTCCTACTTAAATGGAAAGATATGATAATAAGATACGATGATAGCAAAGGAGTTACCATAATTTGGCAAAAACATATACTGTATACTTGTGAGGAATGGCGTGTATTTAATATTAGTTGCTTTGCTGGTCAAGATGTATGTAATAATCTAAAAAAAAGATAGTCGTTCTGCAGTAATTTTATCAGAAACGTAGTAACTGCTAAATTAGATTTTTTTCCTTAACTACTCAGTAGCCTTACACAAAGCAGTATATCATCACAAGAAAAAAATTAAGCTCAAGTGTGAGTAGTAAAAAGTGGAAAATGCTATGCAATCGCCTCATCATATTCTAGAACGAGATCCCAGGTTTCCTTGGCTTACTTCATCTTTCACTAGATCGGAATGTGTACTAACTTACTTCATGCCTTGGCAACCCTTTATATCCTGAATGTCAAGGCCTTCCAAACGTAGCTTCCTTCATTCGTCCTGTTCCTTTACTTTTTACTTCTATCCCATAAGCTTTAAGACTTGGAAAGATTTTCAGTGGTATATAACAATATTTTCCTTTTCTCAGACTATAGTCTGCCATTCTTCACTTGACTCCACAAATCTAACTTCATCATCAGAATACTATAGGGGACAGTGACCCCTTGGAGAATAGATTAGTCTAACTTAAAAGAGAACTCGACATGACTC
This sequence comes from Halocaridina rubra, assembly GCA_037179515.1. Lineage (NCBI taxonomy): Eukaryota > Metazoa > Arthropoda > Malacostraca > Decapoda > Atyidae > Halocaridina > Halocaridina rubra. The sequence goes on from JAXCGZ010001892.1 coordinate 228,047, forward strand.
TAATCTGAGTCCCAGGGAGTTTTAATTCTCTGTCAAACTTTGGTCTGTCTAAACACCTTGACTACAAGCTGTTTTTATGTTCATCCAAAAAAAGTAAAACCTTATTCAAATACAATGGATTCAGCCTTATCCTCTTATTTCCCATCTCAGTTCAGCAGCTATTAATAATGTAAGGTAATTTCTAATAGCAATTTGTGCAGTTCAACTCCTATCCGTTTTCTCTACCAATTGAGCCCAAGCCGCCCGTTGCGATACTACAGCTGAAGGGTTTATGAACTTAAATATGTCTGTCCAGGACAGTTCGATGTTAAGTCTTCCTTCAGTTACGGTTCTTTTTCTATGCCTACAACTACACTGAATATTCTTGGATATTCATCACACATCTTTTATTATCCCTTCACATCTGACAAGTCATTACACTCTCCATCTCTGTTTCTCTTTACTTTATGTATTCTTCGTGCCCAGGCCCGATGAGGGCTGTTTTATTTTAAAAAAAATTTTTGGCCCGTCCTGGTGTCACAGTCATAAAAAAAAAAAAGTGGCCCTAACCATTTGCTGTCACTGCTATAATGAAAAGTATGGTATTTTTAATAACTTGATATGAAACAGTATGAGTGTTTCCTTACCATAACAAATGAGTAACCAATCCATATTCCAGACCATCCTATTGGACACTGAGGTACATTCAGAGACTGGCTGTGAACAGCAATGACGTTAGATGGCGCCTCACATACAACACACCTGCAATGGGTAACGTTGATGAGATGCAGACAGTGAAAACAAGGGTCAGGCGATACATAATCTCTAAAACATTAAAATACTTTTCCTTAAGCCTTTAAAACAAGTTGCAGTTGCCAATGGTAACAGTATATCATGTACTCACAGAAGCGACTTATAGTCTGGAATTTTCGATGTGTTGGTTTTTAACAGACATTCCTTTGGCCATGAGAAGATATAGGTTATATAGGACAGCTATGCATCAATATCTTATGGAATTACCATTCCATCTCCAATATTCATAATCATGGCATTTAAGAGACATATCTGCCAACACTGTAATAGGATTGGAATTACAGTTTGCTTTATTTAAACTAAAAATAAAAAGATTTTTCTTAGCATGCTGAGAATAAGCATGGGATAGGCATGGCATTTGCAATCTCTTTTTTCCTCCCATCTTAACAAGTTCTGTGATATACCTATGGAAAGAAAAATGGTTTTTGGTGAAATCACTCTGCACTGTGAGTTCAGGCACATGAACTTAGTATACATGCAGATAAGTACCAGGCATTAAAAATTTAAAAAATCTCATATATATGTTTATAGCAGAATTTTCATGACTAAAGTTAGAAAACCAAGAAACCAGAACTTTTTTAGTTGTATTATACATTGCTAATATATAAAGTGGGGCGCTCTCTAGGGCATCTGACTTAACACGCAGAATAGCGTTTAGCATAAAATCGATGTATGTCTTGAGTTTTTATTGCACCAGGGATTATTCTTTTTGTATATTCTCTTGTGATGTAGTCAAATAGATTTCCTTCATCATCTAAGGTGATGAATAATTATCCTTCTCCTTTTTCCACCTCTGCAGCTACTGCTGCAATAACTTTTAAAGTTTTGTCAACTTTATTCTATGGAATTCTCCAATACTAAAGAACAGCGATGGTAAAAGTTCCCCTAAAAGGTATTCGTCCTGACACTGGTGGTATATCCGGTACTCCAATGAGCTTCCTAAGCACCACATAGAGAGTCCATTGGTAGGATAGATTAAAGTTAAGATATATATATATATATATATATATATATATATATATATATATATATATATATATATATATATATATATATATATATATATATATATATATATATATATATATATATATTGCGGGATGGAAGAACTGGAAGAAAGTGTCTGGGGTGCTGTGCGACAGGAGAATAGGGATTAAGTTGAAGGGTAAGAGCATAAGACAGTTGTGAGACCTGCGATGATGTATGGAGCAGAGACATGGGCAATAAAGAAGACACAAGAGAAAAAACTGGATGTGGCAGAGATGAGGATGTTGAGATGGATGTGTGGGGTGACAAGAAGAGATAAGATCAGAAACGAGGTAATTAGAGGTACCTCAAAAGTTAGAGAAATATCAGATAAGATACAAGAAAGTAGACTAAGATGGTATTGTCATATCGCTAGGAGGGATGAACAGTATGTTGGGAAGAGGGTGATGGAAATGGATATACAGGGTAGGAGAAGGAGAGGGAGACCAAAGCGTAGGTGGATGGATTGCATGTCTAAAGGTTTGTTCGGTGATGAGGTATGGGACAGAAACAAATGGAGAAAACTGGCCAGAAACATCGACCCCACATAAAAGTGGGAAAAGATGTAGACGAAGAAGATATATATATATATATATATATATATATATATATATATATATATATATATATATATATATATATATATATATATATATATAACCTTACCTTGAGATATATGGTCTGATAGCTGTGTCTGCAACGGGCATCATTGGAATCGGGTCATTTGTTGATAGCCAATAAGATTTATCATTTCTTGATGCATAATTACAGACATTGTTGAAATCACAGAACATGAATGGCATGGTGCTGAATCTTCTTACACAAGATCCTGCCAATCCTACAAAGCACAAATATTAATATTAATATATTTCCCATGACCCTGGTTACAATCTGATAATACAAATAGTTTATTATGTAACTCACAGTCTATTCTCAATGAGAATAAAGAAGAAAAAATGAATGACTACATAAATTTCATATTTTCTCTTGTCTGTATGCGATTTAAGATAATGAACACACATTATTCTCTAGCTGCATTTCAACACATTAAACACTTTTAACTGTAAACTGGTTTTTGTCAAGCGAAAAGGGAAGTCAAGGAACTCAAACTTTATATGAGCTTTAAGAGATTAGTAACTGCCCATCTGATTATTTCTAAAATGTAAAAAAAAATATATATATATCAGCTATTGCCTGAAAGACAAGTTACAATAGTAAGGAGAACGTCTTGAAAATTTGGTTAGTATTAATGAGCAGGTATTGGTGTGACACTGACTTAACAATGTACATATAAAGGCCCCTTGCATAAATAGCTATTTTCATTATTTTTTACACACACATGCACGCACGCACACACGCACGCCCACACAAACACACACTTACACAGTAACGGCAGCATATGCTTTCTTAGCAAATATAAGGGTATCCTTCAGCCACATGGACAAGGAAATGTTCAGAAATATTTATGTAATGTGAGGTCAAAGCTTGAATATGCAGCCCCCTTTTGGAAGCCACACTTGAAAAAGCAGATAGTTAAGCAGGAAAAATATCAAAGACATGTCGTGAAAGTGGTGCCAGAAATATGCAATCTCAGTTATAAGGAGATAATGAGGAATTAGAGACTTACCATCACTCGAAGCTAGTAGAATGAGGGGTGGGTGGGTTTGGTGACGGTTTTTAAATTCCTTCATGGTTATGACAGAGTGGATAGGGATCGATATTTTGATATGGCTGGCACTAGAGCTAGAGGTCATAGTTTGAAGCTTCGTAAGAAAACTTCTTTGCAGGATGTAAGGAAGTACTATTTTATTGTAAGAGTTGTTAATGATTGGAATTCACTAAGCAAGGAGGTAGTTAATGCTAACTCATTTCATAATTTTTAGGACAAATTTGGTAAGTATCACTTAGTACAAAAATGGAACCGGCCAGAAGACGGGGAGATACAAGCATGGGGTACTTTCCCGTAAGCACAATTAGGTAAAAAAAAAAAACACACATATGTATGGTGGTAAAAAATAGCTGTGGTGTGAGATTGATTGACTTTTGTACCTAAATCTTGATGATGAGCCTTTTCATTTCCTTCAACATACAGTAGGGAATATCCTTCCCAAAGGCGATTATGGCCTTCTTCACAAAGTGGAACCGTTGTTGTCTGTGAATGTCTGACAATTAAAGTTCCTGAGTAGAACTGCTGCTCTGCATCACAACTTCTTCCAGGTTCTCCTTTTCTGCCAGGGAAACCAGATTGTCCCTGAGGTATTAAATAGAGCATATGAGCCACTGTACTGTATTGGATCAATAAAATCTTTCATTGATAATTTTAATAATTTTCAATATGACCACAAATCTATTAGAAATAAGAAATCTTACTGATAGACCTGGTGCTCCATCAAATCCTCTGTCTCCTTTCATGCCAAGAGGTCCTTCACGTCCAGGCAACCCATCGAATCCACGATCACCTTTTGGGCCAGATACGCCAGGCATACCAGGACTTCCTTGTGGACCTTCTGGTCCAGGAGGTCCTTGTGGTCCAGGCAAACCTCTCTGACCTTTAGGTCCTGGAAGACCTGGACGGCCATTGATGCCAGGAAATCCAGGAGCTCCTTTCTCCCCTGGAATACCAGGGCTACCAACGCGTCCTGGTAATCCATCAAGACCTTTAGGTCCTTGGATGCCTGGAGGTCCTTCTAATCCAGGTAATCCAGGATTTCCTTTTTCTCCTTTTTGGCCGGGTGGACAAGGCAACCCTGGACGACCTGGAAGGCCTATATCACCTTTTGGACCAAATGGACCAGGCTGCCCAGAGGGCCCAGGAAGACCTCTTTCCCCTGGAGGACCTGTTAATCCCTTTTCACCTGGAAAACCTGGTTTTCCATCTTGACCTGGAAATCCAGGTTGCCCAGGAAAGCCAGGTGCACCCTTATCTCCCTTTGCACTTATTGGGCCAGGATCACCGGGAGGACCTCGCTGCCCAGGTAAGCCAGGGAAGCCAATATCTCCCTTTGTCCCTCTTTCACCATCAGCTCCATTTCGACCAGGTTTACCAGGAAGACCAGGTAGGCCCTTTTCTCCTTTCATGGTAATACCTGGGACACCCGGAGGTCCATAAGGACCAGAATTACCTTTAGCTCCCTTTAGGCCATCCATTCCTGGTGGTCCTGGAGGTCCAGGTAAGCCAGGATTGCCTTTTTCACCTGGTGAACCTGTGGGGCCATTAATTCCCGGTCTACCAGGTTCACCTTTAGGTCCAGGGAATCCAGGATCACCTTTCTGACCAGCAGGACCTGGCAAACCAGGAGGTCCATAATTACCTTTGTCGCCAGGAGTTCCAGGTAAACCATTCTGACCAGGTGGACCTATGGAGAGAAGTGAGACAAAATGGAATTTATTTGTTATCTGCAAATATGACAAGATACTTAGAGAAACTGTAACTAGCTGATTAGGAAAATACAGTGAAGAAGGATATATAGGAATATAATTATGGAATATATGGAATTTATATAAATTCAATAGAAGCAAAATACTTTTATCCTTGAGTTAATGGAATGACAAGCTCAGAGTCAAATGAACAATAACAAAAGTAAAAAATCTATAGAATACAAAGTCTGCCTTCAGTGATAGTAAATGGTTCTTTGCAAAGGTAATATCAGTGCATGATTTTGTTGTGAAAATAATATACTCTCCTTAAAATAGCTTAATAACATTTTCACTTACATATCATACATACTACTTTAATTAAAATGTCATATATATATATATATATATATATATATATATATATATATATATATATATATATATATATATATATATATATATATATATATATATATATATATATAATATATATAAATATATATATATATATATATATATATATATATATATATATATATATATATATATATATATATATATATATATATATATATATATATATATATATTATTATTATTATTATTATTTTCCATAAATCACTTCCACAATTGTACACAAACTATTCAATAAAATTATGAATAGTTGGATCTACAAATCTGATATAATGAAGTTTTTTACTTATATAAAAACTTAGGGTAATATATGTGACTGATTTCTGAAACAGAAGATGAAATGAATATCATCTATTTAAGCATTAGATTTTAAATTACTTTATTCTGACATTATGTTTGCTTACGAGTTTATCTGAGCCATACAGTACACTGAAATGTATTTTTATTAAGTACTGAAATCAGATAAATGGTATATATGAGAATTCAATTAATTACAATTTTTAACAGTTTAGCAAGAGCCAACCAATATCAGAACACTTATTCTGCCATAAAATGTTTGTGAAAAAGAAGGAGACTTGGTATTTTTTAGTTGCCTAAAAGAGACTCGTTTTTAATTTTCAAGATCATACAGCCTACCACTATATTTTTACTTGGTGTCAGATCACTAGCTGATTATACGAAGGGCATTGGTGCCAAAAATTTAAGCGCAACCAGCTTATTAATTTTTATTTAATTTAGGCCCCCATAATTATTGAAAGAATCCATAAAACCTGTATGTCTGGAAAATAGAGATCTGGAATATTAAGGGACTATCATATGTAAATAAATGAATGAAGAAAACCGTTTGTTTGGGACTCATTTTCATAGATAAAACAACACAAAGAAGAAATAATATAAATACTCTGAGGAAAAACAAACTATACAGATGAAAAAGCTACATGGAACCTAATGTAATGCAAATTATTCTACTAAGAATACACTATGGAAGAATTACGTTACACAGCTTAAAGCCTTTTAATATAATGCACATGGAATAATCTCATACCTCTAATTCCAGGAAATCCTTTCTCTCCATCACGCCCATCATATCCTGAGTCACCTTTAGGTCCTGGAAGACCTGGTAAGCCAGGTGGTCCAGGAAGAGGGTCACAGCTATCACCAGGTAATCCAGGTAACCCAGAAGAACCCTACAATAATGAGAGTAAACTCGTATAGGGAAATGTTAAATTTCAATAACATATAGCACATATATATACTCCTCTGGTAGTTATTCCCCCATCCTGACGAGATAAGAGTTTGTACATCTTGGATCAACGGCTCTCTGATTTTTGGCATAAAGCAAGTCTTATTGTTATCCCATGGCACATACTAAACCAACAACATCAGAAAAATTCCCTACAGAATACCAAATGCTGGGTGCAGGTATTACTGAACTGGTGAAGGGCTATCCAGAGAGTGTTGCTAGCAATTTTTCTGAAGCCAGTGTGTACCGAAGCCATGGTTAGATCTGGTGTCGTCTATGTTTGTGAGATTATTTACAATGACAGTAGGCACTCAGGGTTTCTTGGATATCCTACCAATGCATGAAGCATTCATGTCTATTGATAGAGGGAAGAAGATTATAATTCAAACTATGCAACTGAAAGCATTCACGATATCAATAAAGAAGCTTCTTAGGATATTCTTTCTTTCCTTCAGATCACAATGATATTCATGCCCCATGGAAACCAAATTGCCAAATACTGACAGATACCACCTCTCTAATTGGGACACAAGTATTATAGATATATCAGAAACTTTTCCTGATGATGGAAACCCAGCTAGTGAAAAACATTACAAATTAAACAAATTATGGAAATTAAATAGTAAGAACCATTCAGATATAAGGCCATCTCAGACTTAAGTACAGGGAGTACCCATTGTAAGTCGTTCTGAGGGTACGTCAGAGACCAAGAAATAATAAATTATTGATAAATTAATTTTTCGACATACCAGTCATTCGGATGCAAACCAACCACAGTAGTTAAGGTAAGCAATATTGTATAGTGTACTTAAAATATTTTTCTGTATTAGATAAAGAACTTAGATTGTTTTTCTATGTTTTAGAATATTTATTTTCAGCATTGGTGGGGGACCTAGATTAAAATTATAGGTGTTTTCCGATTTAAATCAAAATTCGACTTAAGTCAGCTGTCAGGAACGGAACCCTGACATAAAGAGGGACCCCCTCTATAGGTAAAGTGAAGGATCCTCGAAAGGTCAGGGTGAAATTACAACACTCCAGCCATTATTCACACAGTCAAAGGGAAATGCAAATAACGAGGAGATACATAATGCAAAATCTGATTTGATAAATTTGGTTATTATCCATTTCTGAGAAGGAAAATGATCATATTTCTCAGATTTCTCTAGGAAAAGTATTGACTTTACTATAATGATGATAGACTTGATTTTGAGAAAATGCTTTGTGATTGTGCAAATGAGAGTTCACATGCTGCTTCTGAGAGGGTTAATACAAGTTCCTTATATATGCTTGTTAGGAACCCAACTAATAAGTAAAGCATTAGGGTGGGATGGGTTAGTCATCCCTGCATTCCTAATAGAATTCTTGAGGCACTATCCCAAAAGAGGAGGTTTTGTAATGGCTATCCTGCTAAATGGATTATGGATGAAAAAATAATTGTCTTCCCCGCTGTAAGTGTGTTAAGCAGCATATGTTTAAAACATGAGAAACAGTCACTTAAAGCCCTCTGAAAAGAAAATATAGTTGTACACGTATATACTATATATGATCAAATTAAATTTTATATCTGAAAAGAATAGAGTTTCCTGGAACTTACCTTATCACCTTTTGTTCCAGGAAATCCTGAAACACCCACTGATCCTGGAGGACCAGGTCTACCATCTAAACCAGGAGTTCCAGGTGGTCCTGGTGGCCCTCTCTCCCCTTCTAAACCAGGTGGTCCAAATGCATCTCGTCCTTTAGGACCAGGCAATCCTTGTGTTCCAGGTATTCCAGGTAGACCAGGCTCACCTGGATTGCCTTTAGGCCCCGGCAAACCTCTCTCGCCTTTATCAGCAACAGCTCCGGGAATGCCTGGAGGTCCCTATAAATGTAACTACATTAGTATGAAGAAAAAACAAATTCACTGGACACTAATAGCAATGTATCTGAGAATAGTTACCAGTGCTGCAAATTGGTTTGGCTACGTATATACACTGGCTAGGAAGACTAACATATTATGTGTGTTGATTAAAGAGGCAGACCATATTTTTGTCCCTCTAAATACAATGGAATGCACAATATATCATCCATTCATATAACACAAACCAAAATAGAGTTTAGTAAACTAAAGGAAAACATTAAAATCACTAATTATTCCAATGACAACTATATATATATATATATATATATATATATATATATATATATATATATATATATATATATATATATATATATATATATATATATATATATATATATATATATATATATATATATATATATATAATAAATTAATAAATAATTTTTTGACCAACCTGCCTGGTGCGGTAAATTCAAACCACGCGCCAAAATAGTTTATGAGAACGGTGGAGGAATACACAGTTAGCAGCATTGCTGTATTCATATTTATAAAGCTAATGGCTTTATATGATTATTTATTTATATATTTGGTTATATTGAAGGACTATATTGAAATTAAAAAGAAAAAGAGTAAACAAATAGCTGTAAATACGATTTTACTTGAAATACACATGAATACAAAGTTAGCAAACAACTGCTCTGTATTCGTATATATGAAGTTAATGACTTTATTTATTTATTTTTTTAAGTACAGTTGGTTACATTGAAAAATTATATTGAATTTAAAAAGAAATATGCCAAACACATAGCTGTAAATACGATTTTATTTGAAATAGTTTGTTGAGTGTAGTGCAAGAATACGATGTCATGCAGCATTAGGAGAGGGAGAATAACAACTCTCAGTTTATTCTCGCCCGCCATATTGTGTCTAGCACTTTTGCCTGCTCTCTAATTGTGTTTGCTCGGTACTGACTTTACTATACCTCCTAAGCGTGATAGTGATAGTTCTGATGGCATTGCGACTAAGAAAAGAAAAACCATCACTATGGACATTAAAATTGAAGTGGTAAACCGTGCTGAAAAGGCAGAATCTTCTATGAACATTGGCTACAATCTCGGATTAGCCTTTACGACCATGGCCACGATCATCAAACCACATGATTAAAAGTAAGCACAGTTTTCTATAATCTTTTAGGTTTATAAGTGTAGTTTTATCATACAGTATCTTACAATGAAAACTTACAGTACACTATTTTTTTCAATGGGTTATGTACTGTGTTCTTTTGCCTCTCCAGACTCACCTGCCTAAGTCTCCTCAGCACCTGCCTTTCCAATATCTGTATCTTACAATGAGAAAACTTTATATCTATAAATTAATGTTAATTTTAAAAGTAAGCAATACTATTAAGATTAGTTTTAGTAAAAAGAGATTACGAACATAGAGTTTTTTCCAATATTTTAAATTATTTATTTTTAACATAGGTTGGGGGACCTAGGTTTGAATTTAGGTGAATTCCGACTTATGTCGTAATGCACTTTAAGACAGCTGTCAGGAATGGAACCCTGACGTTAAACGAGGACTCCCGTTATGTGTATATATATATATATATATATATATATATATATATATATATATATATATATATATATATATATCATATATTATCAAATAAGCACATTACATATGTGAAAACATGAATCATTTTTTACCCCGACCGGGACTCGAACCTAGGACTTATGATTACTAAGTCAAGGCGCTACCACTACACCACAGAAGGTTAAAAGGAATCCAACCTTATAGCTTATATCTGCTATACTCAGGAATGAACGCATTCTAACTGAATGCCACTATGTTCATATTACAGATTCCCCAACCTCACTAACTGCTTCATTTTAGCATTTAATTCAATTCCCAATCTCATTCGGGCCATGAAATTATCAAATAAGCACATTACATATGTGAAAACATGAATCATTTTTTACCCCGACTGGGACTCAAACCTAGGACTTATGATTACTAAGTCAAGGCGCTACCACTACACCACAGAAGGTTAAAAGGAATCCAACCTTATAGCTTATATCTGCTATACTTAGGAATGAACGCATTCTAAATGAATGCTACTACGTTCATATTACAGATTCCCCAACCTCACTCGTGGCAACATTTTAGCATTTAATTCAATTCCCAATCTCATTCGGGTCATGAAATTATCAGATAAGCACATTACATATGTGAAAACATGAATCATTTTTTACCCCGACTGGGACTCGAACCTAGGACTTATGATTACTGAGTCAAGGCGCTACCACTACACCACAGAAGGTTAAAAGGAATCCAACCTTATAGCTTATATCTGCTATACTTAGGAATGAACGCATTCTAACTGAATGCCACTATGTTCATATTACAGATTCCCCAACCTCACTAACTGCTTCATTTTAGCATTTAATTCAATTCCCAATCTCATTCGGGCCATGAAATTATCAAATAAGCACATTACATATGTGAAAACATGAATAATTTTTTACCCCGACCGGGACTCGAACCTAGGACTTATGATTACTAAGTCAAGGCGCTACCACTACACCTTAGAAGGTTAAAAGGAATCCAACCTTATAGCTTATATCTGCTGTACTTAGGAATGAACGCATTCTAACTGAATGCCACTATTACATATGTTTTCACATATGTAATGTACTTATTTGATAATTTCATGGCCCGAATGAGATTGGGAATTGAATTAAATGCTAAAATAAAGCCACGAGTGAGGTTGGGGAATCTGTAATATGAACATAGTGGCATTCAGTTAGAATGCGTTCATTCCTAAGTATAGCAGATATAAGCTATACGGTTGGATTCCTTTTAACCTTCTGTGGTGTAGTGGTAGCGCCTTGACTTAGTAATCATAAGTCCTAGGTTCGAGTCCCGGTTGGGGTAAAAAAAAAATGATTCATATATATATATATATATATATATATATATATATATATATATATATATATATATATATTTTTTTTTTGCAAGCATGCTCTAGTGCAACCTGTTCCTAAGAAGGGGGACCGCTCTATTTCTTCAAACTACAGACCTATTGCCCTAACCTCTGCTGTTGCTAATGTTTTCAAATCTTTGCTTAATTCTCACATCCTGAAACATCTTGAATCTAACTTACTTATCTCCAAGCACCAGTACGGCTTCTGCAAGGCAGAAGCCACTGGTGACCTCCTGTCTTATCTTACTCATGTATGGTCATCATCTCTGATGAACTATGGGGAATCATTTGTCATCGCCCTTGATATCTCAAAAGATTTTGACAGAGTCTGGCAAAAGGCTCTATTGGCCAAGCTCCCTGCTTAACGCTTTACCCCTTATCTCTGCTCTCTGATTTCCAGTTTTCTCTTTGACCATTTTATATCTGTGGTTATTGACGGTGCAACATCTAGCCCATTCCCTATTACCAATGTTGTTCCACAGTGCTCTGTTCTTTCACCTACTCTGTTCCTTCTCCTCATCAGTGATCTTCTTCAGTCCTCATCCTCATCTCTTCTTCACGCCTTTGCCGACAATTCTACTCTTCACTTTTCCTCTGCCTTGTCTTCATAACCTTCATCTACCACTTGTAATCAGTCTCGTATCACTCTTTCTTCTACTCTCAACTCCAATTTGCAGAGGGTATCTGAGTAGGGTACCCAAACTTTAGTTAAATTTAATGCTTCCAAGACTCATTTTCTGGCTATCTCTTTATCTTCTGATAGGCCTATTGACTTTGAAACTAACGAAATTTACCCTCTTAATTCTATTAACATATTAGTAATCCATATAGTCTTTAACTTGCCTTGGAGGAATCACATAATCCAAATTTCTAAATATGCATCCCAAAAAATTGGGAGTTCTGTTTTGCTTTTGTCATTATTTTTCCTCTTTGCAGTTACTTAAAATCTATCTGTCCCTGCTTAGCATACTGCTCGCACATCTGGGGTGCTTCTTTATATACTTATCTCCTTGATAGGGTTAAATCTAAGGCAGTCAGACTCATTAATGACCTTTCTCTTACTTTTAATCAAGATTCTCTTTCTCTTTGCCATAATGTATCATCCTTTTCTTATTCAATCGCTACTACTTCCATCGCTGCTCTGATGAGTTGGCGAGTTGCATCCCTCCCCCACTGCCGATGCAGTGTAACACTCGCCAAGTGGCCTCATCTCAGAGGTAATGTGTGGAGATTTGTAGATTGCAAATTGGTCGGTGCAGCGACTGCTTCTTCCCATCTAGCTCCAGACTTTAGAACTCTCTTCCTCCCTCTGTATTTCCTAATTCTTATAATCAGTCTTCCTTCAAAATATGGATCTATCATCATCGCAGGGCCTAATCATGTCATATCTCTAGGCCCACAGTACTCTGACTATTCTTTCAGCTTGTCCTTTTCTTACTGTGTATCATTGCCTCCTCTCGGCCTTGTACTTAACCTTTTACTTTTTCTTCATCTAAGTTTTCTTTGTACCCGTACCTTTATTGATGAAGGGTATTTTCTTGCCTGTCCCGATGTCACACTCATAAAAAAAAAGTATATATACACTATTGCTGAAAAGTAAATTTCTTTAGAGAAAACTCAGGAAATGTCTCAAAAAATAAGTCCAACAAAACCAAATATCATTACTCGACAATGAAGGCAACAATCCATTAATAAACGCACATCGCCAAACATAAGGATTGACCCTAAGATTTTTCAGACAGTAGTTTCAGAAGCCAAGGGCTTTTACTAGTGAACCAAAAAGATTGCTTTTCAGAAACCATAGGTATGTAGTAGAATCTTTGACTTAAAAATGTAAATGAAGAAATCTTGGGTGGAATCCTTGTGTTGGATGGCATGTTTAAAATATTTGCAAGTGTTGCTGCTGTTAAATAATAGAACAAACCATTGATCCTCGGTCTCCTTTGTCTCCAAAGGGACCCTCTCTACCTGGCAGTCCCGGCTCACCAGGGGCACCAGGGAATCCGAGATCACCCTTTGCGCCAGGCTGACCTGGAAGTCCTTGTCGTCCTGGGATACCTGGCCCACCTGGAAATCCTGGACTACCTATGTCACCTTTTTCTCCAGGTAAGCCTGGTCTTCCTTCAAGTCCTGGTTTGCCAGGTACACCTGCATTTTGACACCGAAGTAAATATTTCAAAATCGTAATCCATAAGATATATAAGCAAATAGAACAATTATTAATAAATATAAATGCTAACGTAGTCATTTATGTCATTTATAATATCACATACAATAGATTTATATCGAATCTCAAAATCTCTGAATTCTGTAAAGGGCTTTAGTTTTATACTTTCACAAGATACAGCTCTTCCAGTTCAGATTTATATACTCATTTACTAAATGTCAAACCTATAGAGCATATCAAGGAAATTCATATCTACTATTAAAGAATATATGTGTGCAGTGCAATAAATGTAGGAATCTAATATGACAATTGGAACAATGAAAATTATTTGTTTCATAAATTAATGAAATTAACCATAACAAACTCTTAACAAACAATATTACCTGGTTGGCCAGGAATACCAGAAGCTCCTTTTACACCAGGTAAACCAGGAAGACCCGGATCTCCTTTTTCTCCAGGAAAGCCAACAACACCAACTTGACCAGGTTGTCCAGGATTTCCAGGTGACCCTGATAAAAGTACACATAGCTCAGATGTATAATACATACAAACACACACACACACACACAGTTCAAAGACATGCCACAAAACTGGTGCCAGAAATACACAATCTCAGTTATGATGAGAGGCTGAGGGAATTAGACTTACCATCACTCGAAGCTAGAAGAGTGAGGGGGGATATGGTGACAGTCTTTAAATTCCTTCATGGTTATAATAGAGTGGATAGGGATCGATATTTTGATATGGCTGGCTCTAGAACTAGAGGTCATAGTTTGAAGCTTGGTAAGAAAACTTCTTCGCAGGATGTAAGGAAATACTTTTTCAGTGTAAGAGTAGTTGATAATTGGAACTGGGCAAGCGAGGAGGTAGTTAATGGTATCTCAATCCATAGTTTTAAGGACAGGTATGATAAGTATGACTAAGTATAAAATGGAAGCGATCAGGAGACGGGAAGATACGAGCTTTGAGCTCTTTCCCGTAAACACAATTAAGTAATCACAATTAGGTAATCACATGCACGCACACATTCATGCACACACACATATATAGCAATACATAATTGGAATTCGCTAAGCGAGGAGGAAGTTAATGCTATCTCAATCCATAGTTTTAAGGACAGGTATGATAAGTATCACTAAGTATAAAATGGAACCGATCAGGAGACGGGAAGATACGATCTTTGGGCTCTTTCCCGTAAACACAATTAGGTAATCACAAATATTAATACATGGGTAGATAATGGGTAGGTTTCTTTTCATATCAATGAATGTATGTAACTCGGTTGTTCGTAAGTAGGGGAGCTTCTGTATATATATATATATATATATATATATATATATATATATATATATATATATATATATATATATATATATATATATATATATATTTAACCCAGCCACTGAGGGGGCAAGCCAGCCTCAACTTGGTGCCGGTCCCAAGCCCGGGTAAATGGGGAGGGTTGGCGGCAGGAAGGGCATCCGGCCATAAAAATGTTGCCAAAACCAAAATATGGCCAGTACAGATAACTGGCCAGAAACATCGACCCCACATAAAAGTGGGAAAAGATGTAGACGAATATATATATATATATATATATATATATATATATATATATATATATATATATATATATATATATATATATATATATATATATATATATATATATATATATATATATATATATATATGTAGTCGCCGTGGCTCAGTCGGTAGCGTCTCCGACTCTGAGGCGTCAGGTCGAGGGTTCGCGCCCCGTCACGGTCTGAGGTTAGCAAAGGCATGCACTCAGCGTAAGGATTACATCTGCCAAAACAAGTCCTTCGCAAGAAGGCAACCGTCCTAGCCCTTGGTTGATAAGGGAGTCCGTGACGTAAAACCGGAACCGGAACATATATATATATATATATATATATATATATATATATATATATATATATATATATATATATATATATATATATATATATATATATATATATATATATATATATACATACATACATATGATGAAAGAAATGAAGAAGAGAAGAAAAATTTTCGTTACAGAGTACTTCCAGACAAAGGGGAGATAAAGAAGATAATGACAGAAGATCAGGGGATGGGGTCTCATTAAGATTGTTATACACAAATGTTGATGGATTAGCTGGTAAGGCAGTAGAATTAAAAGATAGGATTCACAACAGTAAGGCAGATATAGTAGCAATTACAGAGACTAAGTTGAGTGAGGACATAAACAGTGTCACAGTTTTTCCTAAGGGCTTCAGAATACTAAGGGTTGAAAGATCTGAGAGGACTGGTGGAGGGATAGCACTGCTCATAAGTGAGAGGATTCAAGTTGAAGAAATAAACTTGGCTATAGAAAGTAAGTTCAGGGAATTTCTTGTTGCTCGCATAAATACTGGGTCAGAGAGCATTATAATAACTGTTGTATACAACCCACCAAGGAACCAAAATAGGCTTGAAGTTTATGAGGAAAGTCATATAGGTACTATTGAAGCCATAAACTCAGTTGTTAACATGGCACGGGAAAAAAAATGTAGGATTTTGATTATGGGAGACTTTAATCATAAAGAGATAGATTGGATAAATCTTGACCCACACAGTGGTGAGGACTCATTTGGGGCAAGATTCCTAGATTGCGTACAAGGGAATTTCCTACACCAACATGTAATGGAACCAACAAGAGCCAGGGGTGGGGATGAGCCATCACTTCTTGATCTAGTGTTCACAGATAATGTGTTGGATATTGAAAATATTGAGTATGAACCACCAATTGGAAAGAGTGACCACTGTGTGTTGTTGATGGAGTATATCATTGAAGATATTCTTCCTGAGAGTAGAGGCACTGAGGACATGAGGAGGAACTATCCGAAAGGAGATTACATCAAAATGAATGAGCTTTTTGCAGTTCTTGACTGGAGAACCTTATTTTACAACAAATCTGTACAAGAAATGTATGACATCTTTTGTGAGAAATATGGGAAGATAGTAGATTGCTGCATACCTGTCACCAAAGTAGGTGTAATTCATGCCAGAGAGAAATGGTTCGATAATGGGTGTAAAAGAGCTAAGGAGTGGAGAGACAAATGCTGGAAAAGGTATAGGAGGAGAAAAAACATAAATGCCTGGCAAACCTACAAAAGAGCAAGAAATGACTACCTAAGTAAAAGGAGAGAGGCAGAGAGAGATTATGAGAGGGACATCACCAGGAAGGCTAAAGAAAATCCCAAGCTTTTCCACAGCTTTATCAGAGGAAAACTGAAGGTAAAAGAACAGGTTTTAAGGCTAAAGAGAGCAGATGGAAGCATCACTGAGACGGATGAAGAGATCTGCAAAGAATTGAACAAGGAGTTTCAGTCAGTATTTACAGTAGAAAATACCCCACCCCCTCAGATTGCAGTGATAGAAGCTCAAGGGCCGGTATTAGAGAACATCAACCTTACAGCCACAGAGGTATGCAAAGCGCTGATGGATTTAGATGTTCATAAAGCTACAGGTCCTGATGACATATCCCCTCATGTGCTTAAAAAATGCGCAAACACAATATCAGTGGCACTAAGTATCATATTTAAGGAGTCACTGGAGTCGGGGGAGATTCCAAGATGCTGGAAACAAGCAAATGTGATACCTATCTTCAAAAAGGGAAGGAGGGATACGGCTCTGAACTATAGACCAGTTTCCTTGACCAGCATAGTTTGCAAAGTTATGGAGAAACTACTAAGGAAACATATCTCTCTTCACTTGGAATCCTTCAACTTTTTGTCAGTGAGGCAACATGGCTTCAGAGAAGGTAGATCAACAGTAATAAACTTATTAGAATTTTATGATGAGGTAAGCCAAATCTTACAGGAAAGAGAGGGCTGGGCAGATTGCATATTCCTAGACTTCCAGAAAGCGTTTGACACTGTTCCACATGGGAGACTTATTAGGAAGCTGCACTCAATGGCTAGAATAGGTGGAAATGTTTTGGAATGGATAAAAACTTACTTAGAAGGAAGGGAACAGAGGGTTAGAGTAAGACACTCAGTGTCTGAATGGAGAAGAGTTAGTAGTGGAGTTCCACAGGGTTCAGTTTTAGGGCCACTTTTGTTCCTTGTATATGTAAATGACCTACCAGAGTGTGTAAATTCATTCATGAATATGTTTGCAGATGATGCAAAGATTGTGAAGAAAGTAAAAAACGAGAACAATGGTAGAGAACTTCAGGAGGATCTAAATAATCTGCATGAGTGGTCAGAAAAGTGGCTAATGAAATTCAATACTTCAAAATGTAAGGTAATGAGAATGGGTACAAGTGCAAGAAGGCCCAAGCTTGACTACTCGGTGGCTGGAGTACAACTTCAAGAGACAGAAAATGAGAGAGACCTAGGAGTAAACATACTGGCAGATTTGTCTCCAGAAATACATATAAATGGCATAGTAAGGGCAGCATATGCATTCTTATCAAATGTAAGGGTAGCCTTCAGGCACATGGACAAGGAAATGTTCAGAAATATTTATGTAACCTATGTGAGGCCAAAACTCGAATATGCATCCCCCTTTTGGAATCCTTTTGGACATGCCACGAAACTGGTGCCAGAAATACGCAATCTCAGTTATGATGAGAGGCTGAGGGAATTAGACTTACCATCACTCGAAGCTAGAAGAGTGAGGGGGGATATGGTGACAGTCTTTAAATTCCTTCATGGTTATGATAGAGTGGATAGGGATCGATATTTTGATATGGCTGGCTCTAGAACTAGAGGTCATAGTTTGAAGCTTGGTAAGAAAACTTCTTCGCAGGATGTAAGGAAATACTTTTTCAGTGTAAGAGTAGTTGATAATTGGAATTGGCTATGCGAGGAGGTAGTTAATGGTATCTCAATCCATAGTTTTAAGGACAGGTATGATAAGTATGACTAAGTATAAAATGGAAGCGATCAGGAGACGGGAAGATACGAGCTTTGGGCTCTTTCCCGTAAACACAATTAGGTAATCACAATTAGGTAATCACATACATACATACATACATACATACATACATACATACATACATACATACATACATGAGGAGGAACTATCCGAAAGGAGATTACATCAAAATGAATGAGCTTTTTGCAGTTATTGACTGGAGAACCTTATTTTACAACAAATCTGTACAAGAAATGTATGACATCTTTTGTGAGAAATATGGGAAGATAGTAGATTGCTGCATACCTGTCACCAAAGTAGGTGTAATTCATGCCAGAGAGAAATGGTTCGATAATGGGTGTAAAAGAGCTAAGGAGTGGAGAGACAAATGCTGGAAAAGGTATAGGAGGAGAAAAAACATAAATGCCTGGCAAACCTACAAAAGAGCAAGAAATGACTACCTAAGTAAAAGGAGAGAGGCAGAGAAAGATTATGAGAGGGACATCACCAGGAAGGCTAAAGAAAATCCCAAGCTTTTCCACAGCTTTATCAGAGGAAAACTGAAGGTAAAAGAACAGGTTTTAAGGCTAAAGAGAGCAGATGGAAGCATAACTGAGACGGACGAAGAGATCTGCAAAGAATTGAACAAGGAGTTTCAGTCAGTATTTACAGTAGAAAATACCCCACCCCCTCAGATTGCAGTGATAGAAGCTCAAGGGCCGGTATTAGAGAACATCAACCTTACAGCCACAGAGGTATGCAAAGCGCTGATGGATTTAGATGTTCATAAAGCTACAGGTCCTGATGACATATCCCCTCATGTGCTTAAAAAATGCGCAAACACAATATCAGTGGCACTAAGTATCATATTTAAGGAGTCATTGGAGTTGGGGGAGATTCCAAGATGCTGGAAACAAGCAAATGTGATACCTATCTTCAAAAAGGGAAGGAGGGATACGGCTCTGAACTATAGACCAGTTTCCTTGACCAGCATAGTTTGCAAAGTTATGGAGAAACTACTAAGGAAACATATCTCTCTTCACTTGGAATCCTTCAACTTTTTGTCAGTGAGGCAACATGGCTTCAGAGAAGGAAGATCAACAGTAACAAACTTATTAGAATTTTATGATGAGGTAAGCCAAATCTTACAGGAAAGAGAGGGCTGGGCAGATTGCATATTCCTAGACTTCCAGAAAGCGTTTGACACTGTTCCACATGGGAGACTTATTAGGAAGCTGCAATCAATGGCTAGAATAGGTGGAAATGTCTTGGAATGGATAAAAACTTACTTAGAAGGAAGGGAACAGAGGGTTAGAGTAAGACACTCAGTGTCTGAATGGAGAAGAGTTAGTAGTGGAGTTCCACAGGGTTCAGTTTTAGGGCCACTTTTGTTCCTTGTATATGTAAATGACCTACCAGAGTCTGTAAATTCATTCATGAATATGTTTGCAGATGATGCAAAGATTGTGAAGAAAGTAAAAAACGAGAACAATGGTAGAGAACTTCAGGAGGATCTAAATAATCTGCATGAGTGGTCAGAAAAGTGGCTAATGAAATTCAATACCTCAAAATGTAAGGTAATGAGAATGGGTACAAGTGCAAGAAGGCCCAAGCTTGACTACTCGGTGGCTGGAGTACAACTTCAGGAGACAGAAAATGAGAGAGATCTAGGAGTAAACATATTGGCAGATTTGTCTCCAGAAATACATATAAATGGCGTAGTAAGGGCAGCATATGCATTCTTATCAAATGTAAGGGTAGCCTTCAGGCACATGGACAAGGAAATGTTCAGAAATATTTATGTAACCTATGTGAGGCCAAAACTCGAATATGCAGAATATGCAGCCCCCTTTTGGAATCCGCACTTGAAAAAGCACATAGCTAAGCTTGAAAAAGTTCAAAGACATGCCACGAAACTGGTGCCAGAAATACGCAATCTCGGTTATGATGAGAGGCTGAGGGAATTAGACTTGCCATCACTCGAAGCTAGAAGAGTAAGGGGGGATATGGTGACAGTCTTTAAATTCCTTCATGGTTATGATAGAGTGGATAGGGATCGATATTTCGATATGGCTGGCTCTAGAACTAGAGGTCATAGTTTGAAGCTTCGGAAGAAAACTTGTTTGCAGGATGTAAGGAAATACTTTTTCAGTGTAAGAGTAGTTGATAATTGGAATTCGCTAAGCGAGGAGGTAGTTAATGCTACCTCAATCCATAGTTTTAAGGACAGGTATGATAAGTATCACTAAGTCTAAAAATGGAACCGATCAGGAGACGGGAAGATACGAGCTTTGGGCTCTTTCCCGTAAACACAATTAGGTAATCACATACATACATACATCCATACATACATACATACATACATACATACATACATACATACACCGCGCGTTCAGTGACACACGGAATTGCTCCTCTTAAATTTTAAAGTTTCGAGTGACTAAAGTGCTTAGTGGAAAACTTTACCATAATTTCCAAAAATCTGAAATCGTGCAGAGTATTGTGAGTACAAAAACTAATATTTGTTGTAAGGCGAGACTGTTCATATTAAAGGAAAAAAATTGAGAACTTTTTCGTGAGAAGAGAGAGAAGCTGCCGTCCAGTTTCTGCCTTGAGGGAAATCTAGAAGAGTTGCCAGACGTGGAGCCTCACACCACATTACCTAATTTTTTGTGTAAACTGGGGAAAGCTCTTAAGCCGTTTTACCTGATCCTGTGGTTCTATATATTGTTAAAAACAGTATCCTTCCCATTTATATTAACTAGTTAGTTAGTTTGATACACGAAAAAATTGAATAATAAAAGAAAAAAAAAATTACCAAATACCCACCTGTCAACAGTACTGAGTTAAGTTGCCAAGTAGTACAGCAGTCCCATTTTCTTCATTTTTTTTTTTTGCTTTTCTTTTAGCTTTCTCGTTTGCTATTTTGTTATTTTGTATATATATTGAGTTAAATGTAAAGTCTAAATCCCGTGATAACATATCTTGGTTAGCAAGTCAGTTTATCAGTTAGGAAGAATATATAACAGAAACAGGTGGGTGCCACCTCGAACACAAATTCGAATTTTCCTTCAGGTTTGACTTTTCTTTTTCTTTTCTTTTTTATACGTAAATTACCATGGTCAAGTTTTTAAGTTAAGATGTGTGTTACCAGAAAGGAGACAAGATGAGTCACTAAATAGCACTTATATGGAGATATAAAAATTCTGTGTGAAGGTAAATTAGAAGTTTTTCTCTTTTCTTTTTTTGTTTTTTTTTTCCTCTTTCTCGTCTTCTTTCTATATTCTGTGAGAGGGAGAACATAAAAATGAAGCCATCTCTGTCCCAAACCTCTCCCACCCATGGGTCGGGAGAAGGGGTAGTCATCAGAGGACTTAAACAGAGAATCAAGAAGTTAGAGGAAATGGTTACAAGCCTTGATGATAAAATTCGGAATATGGATGGAGAAATGAAAGAGAATGAAACACTCAGAGAACAAATAAGATCTTTGGAGGAAGCAAATAAAGCACAAGGGCAGGAGAGAAAGGAACTAGAAAAAAGAATAAAGAAGCTGGAAGGGGAAAAGAGTCAACTAGAATCTAGAATTTCTAATCAAGAAGATAAAAACAAACAGCTAAATGACAACCTAAAGGAATTAGATGTTAGTTCACTGCTATCTTCTGAGAGAGACGAGATTGCTGCTTGGAATGTTCAGATTAAGGAAAACATTGAACAGTTCAGAAAAGAGTTCCAGGAGCTGAATATGGAAAATGATGCCATGAAAACGTTCTTTGCTGATGCACTAAAGGGGAATGTGGCAGTAAAAGAGGCTGTAAAGGTGGTGGCACTGGAAAACATACAAACAGTTGACTATAAAGAGACAGTAATCGAAAAAATGAAAGACGTTGTGATGGAAAGGGCAAACCCACTCATCAGACAGGCACTTGATAAGGAGAAGACAGTGGTAATCTCAGGCATAAGTGAATCCCAGAAGCCAACATGGCAGGGGAGACTTGAAGAAAATAAAGCTAACGTTGTAGACCTGATAAGAAAGCTTGGAGTAGTATGTGGTCCTGAGGATATTGTAAACATACACCAACTAGGTAAATATTCGAGGGAAGGAAAGCCGAGACCAACAAAAGTAACCTTTGAGAGAGGGGAGACATGTAGGGAAATATTGTTGAGAAAAAAAAGTCTAAAAGACCTTCAAGAATGCAAAGAAGTGTTCATTAGACGATACAGAACACAGGAAGAGACGGGAAAGATCAAAAACTTGTTGCAAGAGGCAAGAAGGTTAAATGATGAAAGAAATGAAGAAGAGAAGAAAAATTTTCGTTACGGAATACTTCCAGACAAAGGGGAGATAAAGAAGATAATGACAGAAGATCAGGGGATGGGGCCTCATTAAGATTGTTATACACAAATGCTGATGGATTAGCTGGTAAGGCAGTAGAATTAAAAGATAGGATTCAGAACAGTAAGGCAGATATAGTAGCAATTACAGAGACTAAGTTGAGTGAGGACATAAACAGTGTCACAGTTTTTCCTAAGGGCTTCAGAATACTAAGGGTCGAAAGATCTGAGAGGACTGGTGGAGGGATAGCACTGCTCATAAGTGAGAGGATTCAAGTTGAAGAGATAAACTT
Source organism: Halocaridina rubra (assembly GCA_037179515.1). Lineage (NCBI taxonomy): Eukaryota > Metazoa > Arthropoda > Malacostraca > Decapoda > Atyidae > Halocaridina > Halocaridina rubra. The sequence goes on from JAXCGZ010001892.1 coordinate 251,401, forward strand.
GGCTATAGAAAGTGAGTTCAGGGAATTTCTTGTTGCTCGCATAAATACTGGGTCAGAGAGCATTATAATAACTGTTGTATACAACCCACCAAGGAACCAAAATAGGCTTGAAATTTATGAGGAAAGTCATATAGGTACGATTGAAGTCATAAACTCAGTTGTTAACATGGCGCGGGAGAAAAAATGTAGGATTTTGATTATGGGAGACTTTAATCATAAAGAGATAGATTGGATAAATCTTGACCCACACAGTGGTGAGGACTCATTTGGGGCAAGATTCCTAGATTGCGTACAAGGGAATTTCCTACACCAACATGTAATGGAACCAACAAGAGCCAGGGGTGGGGATGAGCCATCACTACTTGATCTGGTGTTCACAGATAATGTGTTGGATATTGAAAATATTGAGTATGAACCACCAATTGGAAAGAGTGACCACTGTGTGTTGTTAATGGAGTATATCATTGAAGACATTCTTCCTGAGAGTAGAGGCACTGAGGACATGAGGAGGAACTATCAGAAAGGAGATTACATCAAAATGAATGAGCTTTTTGCAGTTATTGACTGGAGAACCTTATTTTACAACAAATCTGTACAAGAAATGTATGACATCTTTTGTGAGAAATATGGGAAGATAGTAGATTGCTGCATACCTGTCACCAAAGTAGGTGTAATTCATGCCAGAGAGAAATGGTTCGATAATGGGTGTAAAAGAGCTAAGGAGTGGAGAGACAAATGCTGGAAAAGGTATAGGAGGAGAAAAAACATAAATGCCTGGCAAACCTACAAAAGAGCAAGAAATGACTACCTAAGTAAAAGGAGAGAGGCAGAGAAAGATTATGAGAGGGACATCACCAGGAAGGCTAAAGAAAATCCCAAGCTTTTCCACAGCTTTATCAGAGGAAAACTGAAGGTAAAAGAACAGGTTTTAAGGCTAAAGAGAGCGGATGGAAGCATCACTGAGACGGACGAAGAGATCTGCAAAGAATTGAACAAGGAGTTTCAGTCAGTATTTACAGTAGAAAATACCCCACCCCCTCAGATTGCAGTGATAGAAGCTCAAGGGCCGGTATTAGAGAACATCAACCTTACAGCCACAGAGGTATGCAAAGCGCTGATGGATTTAGATGTTCATAAAGCTACAGGTCCTGATGACATATCCCCTCATGTGCTTAAAAAATGCGCAAACACAATATCAGTGGCACTAAGTATCATATTTAAGGAGTCATTGGAGTCGGGGGAGATTCCAAGATGCTGGAAACAAGCAAATGTGATACCTATCTTCAAAAAGGGAAGGAGGGATACGGCTCTGAACTATAGACCAGTTTCCTTGACCAGCATAGTTTGCAAAGTTATGGAGAAACTACTAAGGAAACATATCTCTCTTCACTTGGAATCCTTCAACTTTTTGTCAGTGAGGCAACATGGCTTCAGAGAAGGAAGATCAACAGTAACAAACTTATTAGAATTTTATGATGAGGTAAGCCAAATCTTACAGGAAAGAGAGGGCTGGGCAGATTGCATATTCCTAGACTTCCAGAAAGCGTTTGACACTGTTCCACATGGGAGACTTATTAGGAAGCTGCAATCAATGGCTAGAATAGGTGGAAATGTCTTGGAATGGATAAAAACTTACTTAGAAGGAAGGGAACAGAGGGTTAGAGTAAGACACTCAGTGTCTGAATGGAGAAGAGTTAGTAGTGGAGTTCCACAGGGTTCAGTTTTAGGGCCACTTTTGTTCCTTGTATATGTAAATGACCTACCAGAGTCTGTAAATTCATTCATGAATATGTTTGCAGATGATGCAAAGATTGTGAAGAAAGTAAAAAACGAGAACAATGGTAGAGAACTTCAGGAGGATCTAAATAATCTGCATGAGTGGTCAGAAAAGTGGCTAATGAAATTCAATACCTCAAAATGTAAGGTAATGAGAATGGGTACAAGTGCAAGAAGGCCCAAGCTTGACTACTCGGTGGCTGGAGTACAACTTCAGGAGACAGAAAATGAGAGAGATCTAGGAGTAAACATATTGGCAGATTTGTCTCCAGAAATACATATAAATGGCGTAGTAAGGGCAGCATATGCATTCTTATCAAATGTAAGGGTAGCCTTCAGGCACATGGACAAGGAAATGTTCAGAAATATTTATGTAACCTATGTGAGGCCAAAACTCGAATATGCAGCCCCCTTTTGGAATCCGCACTTGAAAAAGCACATAGCTAAGCTTGAAAAAGTTCAAAGACATGCCACGAAACTGGTGCCAGAAATACGCAATCTCGGTTATGATGAGAGACTGAGGGAATTAGACTTGCCATCACTCGAAGCTAGAAGAGTAAGGGGGGATATGGTGACAGTCTTTAAATTCCTTCATGGTTATGATAGAGTGGATAGGGATCGATATTTCGATATGGCTGGCTCTAGAACTAGAGGTCATAGTTTGAAGCTTCGGAAGAAAACTTGTTTGCAGGATGTAAGGAAATACTTTTTCAGTGTAAGAGTAGTTGATAATTGGAATTCGCTAAGCGAGGAGGTAGTTAATGCTACCTCAATCCATAGTTTTAAGGAGAGGTATGATAAGTATCACTAAGTCTAAAAATGGAACCGATCAGGAGACGGGAAGATACGAGCTTTGGGCTCTTTCCCGTAAACACAATTAGGTAATCACAATTAGGTAATCACATACATATATATATATATATATATATATATATATATATATATATATATATATATATATATATATATATATATATATATATATATATATATATATATATATATATATATATATATATATATACAAGGTTCTTGTTGTCTTGACAGACAGTTAAAGCAGCAAGCTTGCCACTAGCCTGGGCTCATTTTACACATATCCCCTCTCGACACTGCTATTTAATTTCAAAGGAAAGACATAGTCAATGACATCTGGCAATCAACCAGCATTGCAAGAGATACCAGAGAATGGTTTGAAACAATCCTCCCTATCAATTGTCTTTGGGTCTCTCCCTCTGGATTTTTTCTCAGGTTTACTGCCCAAGCCTTTCACTCTCCCGTGTGTCATAATGGTAGGAGACAATTGCCTGATCTACTATTTAGCTCCAGTGTCCTGTTTTTGTAAGAGACTCAGCATGAATACTGCCACAAAGTCTTTAATAATGAATTACAGTAATAGGCCAAGACATATGCAAAAAATATAGCTATTTATCACTAAAAAACTCCATTATTATCTCTAGCAGCATTTAGTCACACAACATATGTCAAATTAAAATTCATTAGTTCAAAATCAGACTATGATAGATGAATTTTCCAAGGCTCTGTCTTTACCCAAATTATCTCCTAGGCTCTGTCTTTACCCAAAGTATGCTTGTTTTTGGTATCATATAAATCCATTCCCTACAATCTATGTAAAGAGGGCTCCTGTATACTAGTATGATAACCAAGTATATATCTGTCTCGTTTTATAATTCTGGATCTATACATTTCTCACTTTACATGTTAGTAGTGGTAGGTAATGATCTTTCTACTTAACATGAAAAATGATAAGCATAACATTTACAGTCACCCCCTTGCAGTGCCACTCATAACAGATCCATTTTCAGATAGGTAAATCTTCAATAGCCAATGATTAATAGGAGATAAAAACTATGGCGCATGTGTAAGTCAACCTAGCACTTAAAGTGGAAGAAATATACCATTTACCTGAAATATAATAATTCTATATACAGGGGGTCCCCGATTTAAGTCGTTCCGAGTTAAGTCATTTCGAGGTTACATCAGAGACCAATAAATAATGAATAAATAAATTTTTTGACATACCAGTCATCCAGATGTAAACCAACCACAGTAGTAAGGGTAAGCAGTACTGTATAGTGTACTTTAACTATTCTTATGTATTAGATTATGAACTTAGATTATTTTTCTATGTTTTAAAGCATTGGGGGGACCTAGGCTCAAATTATAGGTATGTTCAAGCTTAAGTCGATATCCGACTTAAGTCAAATGTCAGGAATGGAACCCTAACGTAAAGTGGGGACCCTCTATAATTTACCTGCAATATACTCATTTAAGTCTCCAAAAGTAATTTTTAACATTAAAGGTAAAAGATGTTAATTTTCTGGGGGAATCGTTTTATGATATCCAATCTATGAGAATTTATCAATCTAAGTCTCTAAATTTAATCATGACTTTATTTACTTACACACTCCTATTACAATGACATTTTTCATCTTAAATCAATTTTGCATATGCCAAGCTGTACTTCACAAGCAATATATTGGGAGGTTATAAAGAAATTATTATTGGGATCTCTAAGAACAGATCTACAATATACTTACGAAAACTTATTCAGCTCATATGGCACTTTTTAACTAAGTCTTGCTATGGGACACATTACCTTTAGCTCCATCAAGACCAGGTAAACCTGGTGGTCCAGGTTGGCCAATCTGGCCAGGTAAGCCTTGTTGTCCTCGGTCTCCTTTCATACCATCTAAGCCATTAAGCCCTGGTCGCCCAATTTCACCTTTTGAACCAGGTAAACCGGGGGTACCTAAAATAGAATAATGCAAATAATATTCTAAACTCTTGACTTTAACCAAAATATGGTCTCTCTTGAATATTAAACGTCAATATCTAAAAACTATTAAATGACTCTTTGATATTACCGTGTACAGTATTATAGTTTATTTATCCATAGTCTAGGGATTCTAACAGCATAGAGTTGAAAGCTAATTTGTAAGGTTAATATGTTCTACCAAGAAATAGATAAACCAAATGTTACCTTGAGTTCCCAGGGCACCTGTTTTTCCAGGTAATCCTGGAAGACCCTGTTCACCCTTTACACCCGGGAAGCCAGGTTGTCCCGGTCTTCCATATCCTGGCCGTCCCTCGTTACCTTTATCACCTGTAAAAAATGTTTGCATTAAAGTTGATTTCAGGTGAACTCGAAATAAAGAAAAGTATCTAGCTTTCAAATAGGTTTTGTCTGATGGTTTCTTGACCATAGTAAGTAGAAAATAAAATGAAGTTTTTATGATATTTTATTTTAAGCATCTCTCCATGTGTAGAAACAAGTGTTTGACAGTCTTTGGGTATAAAATCACTATTCGCTATGGATTACCATGGTGTATACTGACTTAACTTTACCATATAAATCAGAAATGCTACAGAAACACAACCTAAATAATCCAATCACAGTTATATTGTACTGAGATCAGGTTGTAGTGCCATTTCACACATCTTTCTTATCACAAACACTTAATCTATACAAAAAGTTCTTTCTCATTTACACTCACAGTTCCTTTCCTAATTCCCTAAACAACACTTGCCCATACTCACTACACACTAGACTCAGCAAACTAATTCCTATAAAACTACTACATTAATACTCATCTCCCTTCTTACATTCTGGAAAAAAAAATGCACTCCCTCAAACAATCAGCATCCACTCTTCCCTAAAACACACATTCAACAATCTCATCATCCAGTCCATTATATCTTCTACATTTTTTGACATGTATTCCACATGATACCCATTTAACCCTGGTGCCTCATCAGCGTTCATTACTTCCAATGCTAATTGCACCTCCTCTCTCATAACTGCCCAATTAGTCTCCTCATTTATCATCTGTATTCTCTGAGCATATCCTAAAGCTGCAATTACGACCTTGCTATCATCGACAACTCGAAATACTCAAGCCATCTACCTCACATCATCTACAAACTGCCAATCTACTCTTTTTACCCTCTCCTCCCTAACATACATGCAAAAATATAATATTTAAGACTAAGTTAACACAGGTTATATTCACGAGTTAATAGTATAAGTAATTAGAAACTCCACAGCTTTTAAATTTCTTATTTTTGGTGCTTCCTCCAACTACATAAATAATGGCATAGATATGGGTATAAAGATAATAATCCCAATTGTCTAAATTGATACATTCACAGGAGATTTGACTATCCAGCCCAAGAGTAAAGAAACCAAAGGTCTATACAACACATCAAGAACCATCTTTCTCAGGTGAAGTAACATCTGAAGGTGAAATAATACACTGAATTATCCTCTTTAAAGTTATGTGGTTTGTAAAAGCATAACAGTACTTCCAATAATATATTGAAAGTGTTCTATAAATCATGATATACAGGAGAATATCATAAAACAATGGTACTGGAGGAGGGCTGTAATATGCAACAGTGAAAAAAAGTTATAATACAGTAATCTATGTGCAAACTATAAGGTACCATTTTGATCTAGTTCATCGACAGTTACAAATTATGGTTGAGTACTTATAAACACAAGGCACAAAGTAACTGATAAAGTACCAGCTAAAGAGAATTTGAATACATATATTTAATACAATCTATGACAAATCCCGGGCTTGTAAATACTTTCAAATACATCCAACTCGTTCATCCATTTCCATTCCTCTTAACTGATATGTAATATTTTTGTCACCAGGTTTGTAACATGTCTTTGTTAAGTTTGATAATATGTTTTTTTTTAAATACTGATGCCAGCAAGGTGATGCATATTCAAATATAGGACTCGTGTAAACCACATAAACATGTCTACATATTTCTTTAGCCATATATCTTAAGGCCATCTTTACATCTGCTAAGATTATACAATTTTTGAGCATTTCTGAAAACAAAGCTGCCGATACATAGAATAGATTAGTTTCCTCTTTTAATATAGGCAACTGTATTGACGACTGCATTGATTGCCGCACTTGAAGAATAGCTCTTTGATAAAGATATCTGTACTCCTATCTATTAGATTGAAGAAACTACCAAAATTAAACCCAGATGCATGCTATATCGATCATTTTTCAAAACAGATAGATCCACAATACTAAAAAAAGATTCTTGGAAAATCTCGAAATGTATATGTAAGCCGACTTATTGAATAGAGATACAAAACATCTTAAATTAATTTTTGGACACTGCAATGTAAAGGAACACATTACCTTTAGTTCCAGGTCGTCCTGGAATACCTGGTTGACCTGCTTGTCCATTGTCACCCGGAAAACCCATGGGTCCTATGTCTCCCTTGTCTCCTCTTGATCCAGGTAATCCACGAATGCCTGGTGGGCCTGGCGGTCCACGTGGCCCTGCCAAACCTTCCAATCCCTTAAGGGAAAATCATAAATCATAAAATCTTATCTGCTTGTAGGAAGCTCACACAAACAAGTGCTATATCTCAAGACAAAGATGATGGATATTAGCACTGAACTCAAAGTTATATGGATGAATATGCTTAAACACGAAAAAACTCCCATATCATGGGCTGAGGGAAGACCTATACAAAAAGGTATAAAATCATGGCCACCATAAGATATCAGACGTTCAATGAAAGTACTGCTTTTACCAATGACCAGTCTGATAAAAGACAAAATAGAAATAGTTAAACAAATTACCAGTACAACTTATCCCTTGTGGTAGGGGAGATAAACTTCCCACCTTTTATTCCCTGTATGTTGTTAAAGCCAACCAAAGGAGATATCCCTAGGAGTAGGGGGAGAGAGAGTGTCTTTCTCTTATTACCTGTACGTTGTAAGAGCAAGAAAACAGGATATCCCTTTTGTCGGAGGAGAAAGTCTTCTGCACTCATATCTCCTGCGTGTCGTAAAAGCTGACTAAAGGGGATAGGGGTGCGAGGGTTGGTATTCCTCTCCCTGAATTTTTTTTCTCTTGACACTGAATAGCTGATAGAAAGGGGGAGGATATGCAGGGCATGATATTATCCTGTGTTCTCCTCTATTCTACATATACAAGGCATCGTGTTAATGAATATTATAATTATCACGTTCATAATAAATTCTTTATCATAATTATTTCTTTTATGACTGTGCAATGTGTGGATAATATTCAACTGAGTTGAACATCCTCTGCTTCCTAGAGTTCCTACTCTTTTTCTCTCCTAATCAGCTTTCTCGTCTATTTCTCCAAGGGCGGGGTGAAGAAAAGTTTCCCTTTTACATCAGAAAAGTCAACTAAATGGGGTGGAGTGAGGGAATCTGGTATTTTCCCATTATATTTTCCTACTCTGAAGAATCAAGGCATACCAGGTTGTTTAGGTAGGGAGTTCCCATCAGAACCCAGGTAATGAGAGTAAGAGGAAAATGACTGGTAGTATTAGTGTTAGGAAAATATGCATGTAAATGGGTGCATACTTTTACTTAACCAATCCCTATGGAAGGGGGATCATGTTTTTATATTATTGGCCAATGACATATAGTGCTCCATACTACATAGTCAAAGGAGACCAGATAAACAGTTGCAAACCTAGAATGATCTGTGTACTAAGTGTCACTGACAAGTATCAGAGATGAGTCCTACTTGGAGGGGTTACTGCACTTGCAGACGCATGATCAAAAAAAGAATTGGGTTAGTTAACAAGGGCAAGTCTGCGTAGACAGTTTTCACTTTAAATACAATTTTGTTGGATGTGGTATGCCAATAAACACTTCATATTTTAGATTTGGAAACAGAATACGTCCAGGAGGAAGTCTGCTGAAAAAAAAAAATTATACTCTCAAGAATAAGCATATTAAGGTATGGATGTATTGTTACTATGTTTTTTTATCAGTATGAAGCTATAACCATGATATAAATACTGCAGAGACTCATGAACTAATAGTTAGAATGATAGGATTGGAGGAAAAGATTAAGAATACCGCACACGTGAGTTGCTGATGAAACTTTATTAGCAGCTGCCTTGCAAGCATAACTTCACAGCTTGGTGAAGGTATTTGGAAGAGTATTTGAGAGAAGGAGACTATATGCAATACATCAAATAATTAGGTAATGAGCTACACTAAATATGTTTTTAGCACACTAGAGGTAAAATTCCACTGACATATGGTAAACATTAAGGTATAGGGTGCTTAGGGAAGGAAGAGTATCTACTGAGAATGAGATAGGGCATAGCTACGAGGGTGCAGAGGAGGAAGTGGAAATAGAAAGTCATGTTATCACAGACTATTTAATTTTATATAGGAATTGTTGGAATGATTGCAGCAAGAAAAAGGAAAATTAGAGGAACAATTGAAATCACGTGAATCCATAAGGTAAGGAATCACCTGTGGGATGTGTGGGAGTAATAAAACCCATTATGAAAGGATCACTGTAATCCAGGGGAACCTGGGCCAGGTTATGAAATCCAGGTGCCATTTGTGTGGTATTGTTAGATAATACCAAAATCTTTGCAATCTGCTACAACAAAATATTCAATTATACTCAGTGTATATATACAGAAACAAAAATTAATTACATACTTTTCCATGTAATTTCTGATGAATCTAAAAGAACAGAAACTTGGTTTGTGTTTGTATCTAATGTCCTAACTGCATGTAAAAGTTCTGTATATAGCCACACTTAAGATACTGAAGTTAACAAACAAAAATCTGCAAATAGCTGATATATCTTACATTAAATCCTGGGTCTCCTTTTGGTCCTGGTTCTCCCACAGGGCCTGGGGAACCTTGTAAACCTTGAGGGCCTTTTTCGGGCCTCAGACACACTTCATCTACGGCTGCATCTCTGCCATCTTGACCAGGTATTCCAATTTCACCCTTATCTCCTTTGACACCTGACAATCCTGGTCTACCTCTCTCACTTAAGCCAGGCTCCCCTTTCCTTCCGTTAATACCATCTCTTCCAGGAGTACCTTTGAGAAAAAATGGGAGACATATACAAAGCCATTCATATCTCATGGTTTATAGACTTTAATTGGGTGCATAAGATGTAAACTGTGCAGACAGATACCATTATCATGCCCATTACATCTCAAGTAGTTTACATAAAATAAGTTAAAAAAATTTAAAGGTCTAATCTGAGTTACCATAATAAAGGTCAAAAGCATTAGTAAAGCTGATTTGAAGCAGTGATTTTTATACTGCTTCTCAGATAATCATTAAACTGTTAATGTTAACAAAATCACTTCAATAGTATATAAAATAAACATTGGATCTAGCAAGATTCAGATTGCTGGTACTGTATATCTGTATAAAAAACCTTAATATTAAGATAGCTTATACAGAAATTAAGATAATATATCAGAGTTTATTCTTTTATAAAGTAGAGAACACAATAATAAATAATAATTTTAATTGCGCTCCACTCATTTCAGAATACTATAGTTCTGTGAAATCAAAAAGTCCACATGCTGCATTTGGAAATGAAACTTTGGCACCGAATTATTAAGCAAAAAGCTGAAACCTTCTATATAATAGTAAGCAATTTTCAAGTTACTTTTTATGAGTTATATACTTTATTACTAACAATATAGAAATATTTGTTATGAAATTGTTAGACAAACATTTACCTGGGAAACCAGCATCTCCTTTGCTTCCTTTCGGTCCAGGGAAACCTGTTAGACCTGGTCTCCCAGGTAAGCCAGGTTCTCCTTTTGAACCTGGAAATCCAGGTTGCCCTGGCCGACCTGGGTCACCCTTTGGACCAGGAGGACCTGGATAAGCCTCAGCACTTTCACCTTTTCCACCCTTTGGTCCAGGTAATCCAGGAGTTCCAGCATTACCCTGGAGAAATATAGACAGTAATATACACTCTAATGAGAACGAACAAGAACCTCTTATAATGCATGAAGCTCAAAGAACTCAATTTACTTATCAGTAGTTTTACAAACTACAAGATCTTTACATCAACCCACACAGAATTATTGTTTACAATGTTCCCATATTGAGAAGACCACAACTGCTGTCATACAGTCATAAACAGTAAATAAATTCTTTACTGAAACAATAAAAAAAAACAGATAGTAAATTGCTATGGTTTGGGCTCTTACTGAACTGATTTTAATCACAAGTAATCAATGAAAAGGGGACTTTTCACTGCTTGTAAGCAGGGAATTATGAATTCTACAAGAATGATGCTTAGTTGTACTATATAATTCAAAAATAATAATAATAATAATAATAATAATAATAATAATAATAATAATAATAATAATAATAATAATAATAATAATAATAATTATAATAATGATTATTTGATACCGGCATGATACTTTCTCCTACAAAAGCTAAAAGAATAGCCACAACTAATGCAGGTACCAAAGGCAATGTAATTTAACAACCCTTTTTTGGATGCTGTGAAGAAAGAAAACTAATTCAGGACGTAAGATATTGCCTGTCCCAATTCTTTTCATCCCTTTTAATTATCTCATATATGAAACAAAAATTAAAGCAAGTCCATGCAGGATGAAAAACAACCAACCAGGGATAAGGAAACAAAAAGGTACACAATGATGCATACCTAACCAACACCATTAACTGACTTTAGATGGATCTCTGTTTATTATTTTCAAGTATTCCTTCATTGATAGTCTTCCTACTGTAGTGATTCTGTGTGCTATACATTTACAATGAACGAAAAGAATAACAGATATTCGCAAAAACTGATATCTTACAGCTACTCAGTGTTTATAATGTGACGACATCAACTGGAACACAAACCTCTCTCCCAGGCAGGCCAGGGGGTCCTGGCTGCCCATCATCTCCTCTTTCGCCAGGATATCCAATAGCACCGGGTGGACCTCGTACCCCCTGCAGACCAGGTAAACCATCAGGACCAGGTTCACCTTTAGTACCTTTCTCACATTCTCCACACTCACAAGGCAACCCTGCATCTCCTTTGGGCCCATCTCGTCCTATTAGCAGAAATTATATATTTTTTTAAATGCATTTTTTCTGCATACTGTGTAATCTAACATAATAAAAACGACCCTTACACACTGCTTGTAAGCAGGGAAATATGAATTCTACAAGAATGATGCTTAATTGTACTATATAATTCAATAACAATAATAATAATAATAATAATAATAATAATAATAATGATTATTTGATACCGGCATGATACTTTCTCCTACAAAACTAAAAGAATAGCCACAACTAATGCAGGTACCAAAGGCAATGTAATTTAACAACCCTTTTTTGGATGCTGTGGAGAAAGAAAACTAATTCAGGACGTAAGATATTGCCTGTCCCAATTCTTTTCATCCCTTTTAATTATCTCATATATGAAACAAAAATTAAAGCAAGTCCATGCAGGATGAAAAACAACCAACCAGGGATAAGGAAACAAAAAGGTACACACTGATGCATACCTAACCAACACCATTAACTGACTTTAGATGGATCTCTGTATTTTATGCCAATCTGAAGGTATCATCTAACCAAGAATCAATCCCAAGAGATTTCTAAGTACCCAAAGAATATTCCTCTTTTACCTTCTCAGACATCATATTCTATATCTGTTACTGACAGTTTTTCACACCATGATTAATACGACCTTCAAACTCCACCTGTTGAGAAAGTATCCACTACTACTCCAGCATATGCTGTTACTGTCACTGCTTATGAATAATCTGACACATGAACCACTTCGTGTCTGAATGAATTCTGGTGATTTCTTTTTATTTGTAGCCTTGCTTGTCAGCTTGAGGTTTGTTTTAATAAGGTCAATATTGTTTTGAGTTTGTGAAACAAACAGTCTGATCTAAAGTTAGACGTGTGGAACTGCAATGGAACAGTACCAAGAATTAGAAAAAGTGAAAAAAGTATGCAATTACCCTAAAGAAAATATGTCATGGCCCTATGAGTATGCTACATGGATAATTTGCATGGTTGCTCTCCGTTTTTCTCAGTAAAGTATGTTTTTCCAAGACACAAGTACATGTGTGGAAACTAGAATTGGCCTTTCCTTTTCATGGCTCAATTCACTTGGCACTACAGAAAAAAATCCTACTTTTCCTCTCATACTCTGCTGGGCCTTTTAAATGAAAATGAACGCTTCAGTTTATAAATAACTCAATTCAATCATGCTTCATGAGCAACCCTCCATATATAACAATTAGTGGCAACTGCTAGGAAAGATAAGACGTGTGATTCAAGCTAGTAACTCTGATTAATATGGGATTATTTGGAACTTTAATGCATATCATACTTTATAACAGTGAACTCTTTAAATATTATCCCTGAACTTAATACTCAAGACATACCTTTGCAATTATTAAAACATGTTTATCATATTGCTACATATCAGTAGCCAATTTCATCACTGAAATGAAAACGAGCAAATGAAAAAGCCAACCAATTCTCAGGGCATAAATCAGTATTTTCCAATGCTTGCTGCCCGAACATATAAAGGCCTTGTTCAATTTATTTAGGAATATGCCATAAAAATCCAAAATAAAATCAATATAATGATAAATTAGCAAAAGGCGCACAGAGGACCCTAAAACAGAGTGCTACAAAATTTGGCTGGTATAACTATATCTGTTCTCTTCAGACCTACAGGAGATCTGGAGGTACCTTGATAATATTTTTTACTTCATATTCAGAGGTCAACATTGGGAACCTTTTTAAAAGACAAGTCATGAGCACATTACTTTAAACTACGTAAATGTTAAAGTATTCAAGTAGATACGGGTGATAATATATTCATAGACAAGAGTTGTGGGGCCATGACTTGGTATTTCATTGGAAATGTTATAAGCTGCCAAGTTAAAGAAGCGGGATGCATATTTTGGACTCGCACTGACTGGAAGTACATATCACAGGGTCCTAGTCTGATTAGTTATTGACCGTTGATCTTCTGTAACCAGTACAAATGATGGCATATATACACTTAATGAATATGTAAAAATGAGAATTTATCTGTTATTGAACTACTGAATGTATGTACTCACTACAGAAAACATTTGACAGACCAATACCCCACACTCACCAGGAATGCCATCAAGTCCAGGATTGCCAGGTATTCCAGGTGAACCAATATCACCTGGTTCACCTGGGCTTCCTGGAATTCCATCTCTGCTGTCTCCAGGAATTCCACGGGGTCCTTCTGGGCCCGGAGAACCACGAGGTCCCGGAACACAGTCACGGCCTGGAGTTCCATCGCGTCCTGGTCTTCCCTTTGGATTTGTGAGGAAAATATGTATTGTTCAGCATTATCAAATAGATACAAGATCAGCAACAATTAATTATCTTACATTTAGTTTGAAAAGAAATATTTTCAATCAAGCAAGAAAATAAATAAGTGTTTATAAGACAAGGTATGTATAGTTGGACAACAGTTTGATCACACAAAAAAATGCATAAAATTGCATACAAGGCAAACAATAAATAAAAGAAGCAGATAAGATTGTACTGTACTTACTGGAATGGCAAATCCCTTGTCACCCTTTGGTCCTGGAAGACCAGACAAACCCCGTTCCCCAGGAAGACCTGGTGGTCCTTCAATACCAGGCAAACCTAAAAATATGTATAGGACACAATAATGATATGTTTGTTCTCTACATAATAAACTACATTGAACAAGTTCAATATATATATATATATATATATATATATATATATATATATATATATATATATATATATATATATATATATATATATATATATGTATATGTATATATATATATATATATATATATATATATATACTACTACTACTACTACTACTACTACTACTACTATCATATATATATATATATATATATATATATATATATATATATATATATATATATATATATATATATATATATATATATATATATATATATATATATATATATATATATATATATATATATATATATATATATATATATATATGGGGTATAACACATAACACAAGACAAAATTCATCTTTAGTTATGAGTATGCTACAGTGGTTTATATATGGCTCTGGACATATATTTTGTGTGTAAGGACTACTTCAAAGCCGTTTTTTGTAATGCATCCCTTACATAAGTATGATGGACAACTGGGCGTATGTATTCTAACTCTACATTCACTTTAAATGTATTCCTCACGGCCCTAGATATCAGTGTAAATATTGTATATCTCTCAGTCAATGGAATTACCTGGTAATCCAGCAGTGCCCTTCCCTCCTTTTATTCCCGGAGGACCTTCCCGCCCAGGGTTACCAGGCTGTCCAGGACCACCAGGAACACCAGGTGGTCCTCTGCCACCCGGAATACCATCAATGCCATCTCTTCCCTTAGGCCCAGGAGGACCTCGTAAACCGGAAGGTCCTGGTGGACCTGGAGGACCGCCCTAAAACATAAAAGATATATTAAAATTTTGTGGCCATCATAGTCACACTCTTGGCAAACCTTTAACTGTATGTCTAACCATAAAAGGGTTATCACCATGGTCTTGTAATAGTAATAGTACTCTTCAAGGGGCGTTACCACGATGACAACTCCCATTTCGGCGAGATTTATGTCACCATACACTAACACCTGCTTCACACCTAGCTGTCCTGAGCTCAATACCCTGAATGGTTCATATAGAGTCTCTTTGCCAGATCTTCTTGGAGAAAAGGGGGAAAAAGGTTGTTGCATTCTTTATATGCTCTGTCAACTTAGTATGTTCAATAAGTACACTAACATACGTGTGCAGTCAATTATGGAACAGCACCTTCACAAATTAACATTATGATTATGGCAATGATAGATGTCCTGCAGCTCTCCTGTAAAAAAAAACTGTAAAATATAAGTTAGAATTAGTACTGCAAGTCGTCTGAGTAATTATTGACAAAAGTACAATAAGCAGTTATTGACTGGAGAACCTTATTTTACAACAAATCTGTACAAGAAATGTATGACATCTTTTGTGAGAAATATGGGAAGATAGTAGATTGCTGCATACCTGTCACCAAAGTAGGTGTAATTCATGCCAGAGAGAAATGGTTCGATAATGGGTGTAAAAGAGCTAAGGAGTGGAGAGACAAATGCTGGAAAAGGTATAGGAGGAGAAAAAACATAAATGCCTGGCAAACCTACAAAAGAGCAAGAAATGACTACCTAAGTAAAAGGAGAGAGGCAGAGAGAGATTATGAGAGGGACATCACCAGGAAGGCTAAAGAAAATCCCAAGCTTTTCCACAGCTTTACCAGAGGAAAACTGAAGGTAAAAGAACAGGTTTTAAGGCTAAAGAGAGCAGATGGAAGCATCACTGAGACGGACGAAGAGATCTGCAAAGAATTGAACAAGGAGTTTCAGTCAGTATTTACAGTAGAAAATACCCCACCCCCTCAGATTGCAGTGATAGAAGCTCAAGGGCCGGTATTAGAGAACATCAACCTTACAGCCACAGAGGTATGCAAAGCGCTGATGGATTTAGATGTTCATAAAGCTACAGGTCCTGATGACATATCCCCTCATGTGCTTAGAAAATGCGCAAACACAATATCAGTGGCACTAAGTATCATATTTAAGGAGTCACTGGAGTCGGGGGAGATTCCAAGATGCTGGAAACAAGCAAATGTGATACCTATCTTCAAAAAGGGAAGGAGGGATACGGCTCTGAACTATAGACCAGTTTCCTTGACCAGCATAGTTTGCAAAGTTATGGAGAAACTACTAAGGAAACATATCTCTCTTCACTTGGAATCCTTCAACTTTTTGTCAGTGAGGCAACATGGCTTCGGAGAAGGTAGATCAACAGTAACAAACTTATTAGAATTTTATGATGAGGTAAGCCAAATCTTACAGGAAAGAGAGGGCTGGGCAGATTGCATATTCCTAGACTTCCAGAAAGCGTTTGACACTGTTCCACATGGGAGACTTATTAGGAAGCTGCAATCAATGGCTAGAATAGGTGGAAATGTCTTGGAATGGATAAAAACTTACTTAGAAGGAAGGGAACAGAGGGTTAGAGTAAGACACTCAGTGTCTGAATGGAGAAGAGTTAGTAGTGGAGTTCCACAGGGTTCAGTTTTAGGGCCACTTTTGTTCCTTGTATATGTAAATGACCTACCAGAGTGTGTAAATTCATTCATGAATATGTTTGCAGATGATGCAAAGATTGTGAAGAAAGTAAAAAACGAGAACAATGGTAGAGAACTTCAGGAGGATCTAAATAATCTGCATGAGTGGTCAGAAAAGTGGCTAATGAAATTCAATACCTCAAAATGTAAGGTAATGAGAATGGGTACAAGTGCAAGAAGGCCCAAGCTTGACTACTCGGTGGCTGGAGTACAACTTCAAGAGACAGAAAATGAGAGAGATCTAGGAGTAAACATACTGGCAGATTTGTCTCCAGAAATACATATAAATGGCGTAGTAAGGGCAGCATATGCATTCTTATCAAATGTAAGGGTAGCCTTCAGACACATGGACAAGGAAATGTTCAGAAATATTTATGTAACCTATGTGAGGCCAAAACTCGAATATGCAGCCCCCTTTTGGAATCCGCACTTGAAAAAGCACATAGCTAAGCATGAAAAAGTTCAAAGACATGCCACGAAACTGGTGCCAGAAATACGCAATCTCGGTTATGATGAGAGACTGAGGGAATTAGACTTGCCATCACTCGAAGCTAGAAGAGTAAGGGGGGATATGGTGACAGTCTTTAAATTCCTTCATGGTTATGATAGAGTGGATAGGGATCGATATTTCGATATGGCTGGCTCTAGAACTAGAGGTGATAGTTTGAAGCTTCGTAAGAAAACTTCTTTGCAGGATGTAAGGAAATACTTTTTCAGTGTAAGAGTAGTTGATAATTGGAATTGGCTAAGCGAGGAGGTAGTTAATGCTATCTCAATCCATAGTTTTAAGGACAGGTACGATAAGTATCACTAAGTCTAAAATGGAACCGATGAGGAGACGGGAAGATACGAGCTTTGGGCTCTTTCCCGTAAACACAATTAGGTAATCACAATAATATCCCATACCCTCACAAAAATTTACAAAGCATTAAATGAATGATTCTGAACAAGAAGCAACAAGAGTTCTGAAACAAGCTTGATCTACTATGGGCTGTTGAGGCTTTATTCCTGGTGTACAATACAATAGCTATATAGTGTGATTATATACATTCAAAAGTCTTCTTCACAGTTTACAGGTGGTAAAGATATAAATGTATAAGCAAATGGAATCAAGAAAATTATTTCTCTATTCTGATTCACTATGACCAGCCAGCTAGTAGCATAGGTAATAGTACCAAGTAAAAGCCATAGTTACAAACTATTATTAATATCGGTGACATATAATAAAAAAAAAAAAAGGCGACGTACTTTCAAAGGCCCTGGAGGACCACTGGCTCTTTTGTCCGCTTTTCTAACTTGATGAACCATCTGACTAGTTGCGCAGGTGATAGTACCAACTAAAAGCCATAGTTACAAACATCGTTATTAATATTATTGACATATGATAAACAGAAGGGGACGTACTTTTGAAGGCCCGGGAGGACCCCGGTCTCCTTTATCACCATCGCGACCGTTACGACCAGGCAGACCGTCTTCTCCCCGCAACCCTGATAATCCATCCAGTCCATCAGGACCTCGATCTCCTTTACTTCCAGTTGGTCCAGGAGGCCCAGGAACACCTTCTCTACCCTAAGGAAGTGAAATAGTTAACCTCAAAAACAGATTGCATTTTGATGTCACACCAAAGGGCACTGCAGAGTTAAAAATCTTTTCGGATATACAATATGTGTTAACACATAAAATAAAGTACTGCAATATATTTGAAGCGCATGTGTAATGTCAACATACTCATATTACAAATTATTACACTACAGATTACAATGAGGTATTATACACATTAAAAAATACTTGAGCCAGACACCATAAACTTTTCTAAAATTAGTTTCTTTGAGTAAAACTCTTTAAACATTTTTTAAAAGTAATTATTTTGTATTTTTTTCTTGGGAAGTACATATATTAAAACATACTATAATTCATTAAAATCTGCAAAAAATTCACAATAATTTCACTCTCCTTGGATGTCTCTGCATTAATGTTTCACCGTCATCTAAAGAAATTTTTAGGAATAAAAAGGAAACTATTTTTTGGGTTGCTGTTTTGAAACGGTAGTGCTAAATACAGTCAGAATAATGAGATATAAGCAGAGGCAACATACAACAATTGAGAATTTCCTCATTTCCTTTACTAAGAATTTGTTTATTATCAGACACCAGGACAAAATCAGGATAAAACAGCATAATCCTTAATAAAATGTTTCTTTTGAGAATTTGGTTGGAACTGTACAAGCCTGATGTAAAGATCTCAGCTGCTGTCACTCAAGCAAACTGAATCAAAATCATGATTGGGACTCTTAAGAGACATGAGGCTGGAGATGAATGGAGATATAGAAACATGAATGCACAGGAAAGAAAAGAGTGCCAGAATTACAACAAGGCACTTTGTGATGCATGACGTTAGAGGTGACTATAATATTGATAAATACTGACCCAGTTATACATCACTATACAGTGTGCTATACTAAAAAATAAAAGTCTGATAAATAGGACTTACTGGTGGACCAGGATATCCTGGTAAGCCTTTTTCTCCGTCAGAACCACGATCACCAGGTGGTCCTTGAGGTCCAAGGTCTCCCTTAATCCCTTTTGCGCCCTTTTCTCCAGGGGGTCCTCTATCACCTTTTCTAGCCTAAAACAATATACTTCACAACATTAATCACCTAAAAATAAAGGCAATTATATCATTTATGTTTACAATATGGTAAGTATCTAAACAAATTTAAACAAAGGGAGAGTTTAGTAAAAGCAGTGACACTGGTAACACGATATTTATTAATTCTTGGGCATTCAAAAATAAAAGTAGAGGGATTTCATTTTATTTAACGAAATCTTCGTCTATTCCCCTGATAGTTTTCAGAAAGCTAATTTCGGGGTAGGAAGCATTGCTATGCCTTACACTATTCTTCTTCTTCTTCTTCTTCGTCTACATCTTTTCCCACTTTTATGTGGGGTCGATGTTTCTGGCCAGTTTTCTCCATTTGTTTCTGTCCCATACCTCATCACCCAACAAACCTTTAGACCTCAGGTCGTCATTAATGCAATCCATCCACCTACGCTTTGGTCTCCCTCTCCTTCTCCTACCCTGTATATCCATTTCCATCACCCTCCTCCCAACATACTGTTCATCCCTCCTAACGACATGACCATACCATCTTAGTCTACTTTCTTGTATCTTATCTGATATTTCTCTAACTTTTGAGGTACCTCTAATTACCTCGTGTCTGATCTTATCTCTTCATATCACCCCACACATCCATCTCAACATCCTTATCTCTGTCACATCCAGTTTTTTCTCTTGTGTCTTCTTTATTGCCCATGTCTCTGCTCCATACATCATCGCAGGTCTCACACTGTCTTATTTATGCACTTTACCCCTCAACTTAATCCCTATTCTCCTGTCGCACAGCACCCCAGACACTTTCTTCCAGTTCTTCCATCCCGCTTGTATTCTGTGGGTTATTTCTGACTCTAGGTCACCATCCTCTGCTACTGTTGATCCCAAATACTTGAACTTTTCACGTCTTTTCAACACCTTCCCCTGCAAATTGACCTCCCCATCCTCATCATCTCTTAACCTCAAGTACTCTGTCTTCTTCCTGCTGATTTTCAGTCCTCTATCCTCCATCACTCTTCTCCATTCCTCAAGCTTCTCCTCCACTACCTCTCGTCTGTTGCTACACAGTACAATGTCATCTGCAAAGAGCATACACCATGGATACTGATCTCTAATACCCTGGGTTACTACATCCAAGACCAGATCAAATAGATATGGACTCAAAGCAGACCCTTGATACAGACCAACATATACTGAGAGACTTTTCGTCAAGCCCGCACTGCTCTTAATATTTGCCTCTACCCTCTCATACATATCTTGGATGATTCTTACATATTTCTCTGGGACTCCCTTTTCTCTAATATACCTCCACACCTCTTGACGTGGTACTCGATCATATGCCTTTTCCAGGTCAATAAAGACCATATGCAGTCCTTTCTGTTTCTCCCGATGCTTTTCCATCATTTGTCTCAAGGCAAATATGGGATCCACTGTCCCTCTTCCAGGCATGAAGCGAAACTGTTCATCCCCAATTGTCGTTACATCTTGCACTATTATCTCATCTATATGCTAAAGAGCCGTGCAACCAGTTGGACTGCAGTTATTGAGAAACATCATATATACCTAAAGTTTGAGCCTCCTGGCTAGTACAGTGGTAACGTGCTGGCCTCGCATTCACGAGGTCGCCAGATCAGTTCCCGTTCATGACCGAGAGTTTAAGCTGTTTACTGGGGAGGTTATTAATGTTGCTGGGCACCACAGTGGGGGGTCGGGGCTTGCACCGGCTGACGCTCGCCAGAGCAAGGGCGATGCCTCTGATAGGAGGGCTAATGCCCAGTTTAATTTTAGCTCTAACACAAGTATCTGCATGGCACTTACTGGTACTACTATTGTTGTGTTGCAACCTGTTCCTGCTGGAAAACCGCAGTCTCTATCTTGACCTTTTTCACCTTTTTGTCCTTTGGGACCTTTCTCACTTTCCAATCTCAAGCCCATAGGTCCTTTTTCTCCTTTCTCTCCAGGGTAACCACGTTCTCCCTGAAAAAAATAAACATTTGAGAGCACTGCCAAACTTCACATAAGCTTTCTACAGCTATTGCTGTTTCTTTTAGGAAAACTTTTATTAGTTTATAATTTTTACTAGTGCACAAACCATTTGCAATCTAGTATGCAGCCCTCTTTATGCAGAGACTTAAGAGCAAAATAGGCAACAAATCCCAAGCATTTTTTGCATATCTCCCTGATTATTAGGATCAAAATAACAGGTGTGACATAAATGAAAGTTGTTTTCAGTGTAATGAAAATTGCGGCATCATCAATAGAAGAACATTATATACAAATACGTATCTGTGAAGTATTTCCTGCAACTGATATTATTTTACCTTCAAACCAGATGCTCCAGGATAGCCACCTTCTCCTTTTGGTCCAGGAGTTCCAGGTGGTCCTTGTGGCCCTTGTCTGCCTTCACGCCCTGGTTCACCCTTTTCACCTTTGCCTGCTGGGAATGGTCCAATTGCTGGTTCACCTTTTTGGCCTTTGATACCCTCTGGTCCACGAAAGCCTCTTGGACCTGGGGGTCCTGGTGAGCCTGGGACACCAGGTGCACCCTATGTATTAAATAATATGCCATGTGAAACACTGCACACATTCTCTTAAGATATTAGAGCAATACAATTTCAATCAAAGCAAAATCTAAAGCAAAATTGCAATACTTTTTCTTGAGGGTTAGACTGTAGATACATTAAAGAAGATATGACAAGTTAATTGGTCATTTAAAGTATAACATAAATGGAAAAGTTTCATATTGCAAAATTATTCTACAATTACCAAAGCATCTCGGTTATAAAGAAAGGAGATTCTTAGCACTGCCATAAAAGAACTACAGACAACTATCAAATTTGATATTCATGAAACATCATTCTTACTTACATCTGTTCCATTACATCCATCTAAGCCAGGTCTTCCGGTAGGTCCTGGAGGTCCAGGAATGCCTGGGATGCCATTAATACCAGGAAAACCATTGAGACCCATTTTACCCTGAAGTTACAAGATTAATATAACAACAAAGATAATTTTCGTATCTACTATATATTTTTCTTCTACCTATAAAAGAAATCACTATAAGCGCAATTCACTAGTATTGCACCTTTAGTTTTCTTGATGATTCAGTACTTTTGAATTACATATTTAGAAATATCAACCTACTGTATTTATGATACTTATTGCTGCTGGCTTAGTAAAGATATTCTCTGCACAAATTCTCCTTTATATAGCATAATCAAATAGAATAATCTCATTTACAATACTGTTAGTGTACTGGTCATCTATAAATTCTTGACATCTTCATTGTACAACTGGAGCTTGAGAAGGAACTTAATTCTCTGAAGTAATGATTAAAACGTCTTTACCTTCCCAAGCAAAATTTGTAGTACATTGTGTTCTTGTATACTGCAATGCTCAATAATAATAACAAGTATGCAAATATAAAGCATAAAACCCCACTTACTCGGTCACCTTTTGGTCCAGTGGGTCCTTGCGGTCCTGGTTCTCCTTTCTGTCCCTTTGGTCCAATTAAACCTTCCATACCTGGAAATCCTTGTTGACCTTTCACACCCTGTGGCCCAGGCAAGCCAGGGGAGCCCTTAAATATTGGTGAAAAAAATTAGCTATAACAATAATAATAACTATATAATGGCATACTCTTGCCATAGAAAACTACACTGAAAAAAATTCCTGCACTTTTCTGTCCAGTTCATAGAATTTTTTGTTTTTTTGTCTCTTAAAGATATTCCCTCTGACTTCTATAGAAGGTTTATTCACATTCCATGATCTAGGCAACAATTTACTCAACACATTGAGAAGGAAATGATAACGACCTATATATTAGTCCATATATACATATATATTTATGGAGACATCGGTTTGCCATTCAACCATATATCTGAAAGTTAAATTTATTAATCTCAAATATGTCTGCTCTCAGTAGGAAGTGTGCATATAAAATTATTTTAGTGTTTCCTTCGCCCTGAAAATAATTATTAACTCTGTTGTCTGATGATCATTCTCATCCACCTTAATATACAGCAAAAATCAATGCAGATGAAATACCTTAACCCCTCTCCATATCAAAACGATGGAAGAGGGGTTATGCAATTTGACCATAAAATACTCATTGAAAAGGAAGCTACTTTGGGAAACGGAGAAAATTTGAAAATATCCAATAAGAGAAAAGAATAAAGAGGAAGGTTTAAATTGCAGACAAAGAACTACCAAAAATAACCTTAGCAGCAACATCTTCTTAGGCTGCAACGCAGTAGAGGAGAGACAAGAGGCCAAACTGCCACAACCAGCCCTTGCTCTTAAAGGGACATGACAACCTGGGAGAGGCTTTAGTCACCAGATTGATTATTTCATCTCTTGACACAGCACATAACATAAGACTTCTTTCTACACCGAGAAATGACTCTGTCAGCCACTTCTCGAAGATGCCTTTTGGAAGGGAACATTGAGAACAACCCCGGAAACTCATTACGGAAGACTGCACTGCCCGCAACCACATACGCCACCAACACAACATTCGCTCCCAGAAAGACATATTGGAAAGCTTACTTGAGGGTGTATGGCCTAGCAGCTTAGGAAACTACCATAAGTCTTTTTAAGTATGCTCCCACCTGATACTTTGAGAACTACCCCAAGTCTTTTTAAGTATGCTCCCACCTGATACTTTGAGAACTAAATTTAATATTTACGGAAACAGTGAAAAAGAAATATGCACTCATGTAGACTCTATAAGTAATTCCTCTTATTTATCTGAATATCTAGTCAAACTGACTTCTAAATTATCTTCACTCAGATATAATGACTTTTGATAATTTTTCACATTGCCAGAAGAGAAGTTATAAAAATAAATGAAAACTTCTTGAAAAAGGGATCACTATATTTTGAAGATATAGTCATAAGAGACATTGGTAGAAGGGGATTATGTGATTTTCTTTAGTATTTCCAACAGTTTCCAAAAGTTTTTCACAATCATAAGCTTCGTAAATTAAATATCGAAAAATATAGACATCTGAGGTGTAGAGTTTTGGGGAAGGATGGTTTTAAACATTTCTCTCACTGCCATATTTGTAGAAGGAATAATTCAAAGGTTTTCCGCCATATAGAACTCTTCAACACAGCCTAAAACGCTGTGTAAATATAGTAAAATATAGTAAAAAAAATAGTAAAAATAAAAACATATATTTGTAAAGTAAATTAAAAGATTGAACATATAAAAGGACAAAGAATGGAGAATCCAGGTAATAAAAGTAACTTGTAAAAGTTCACAGAAAATATCATAGGAATGAAAATCTAACCTAGCCTAACTCAACCTAATCTAACCTTGTGAATGTTTACCTGTGATTTTATTACCTGCCATGTAAAGAAACAGGCCTGGGGATCATCAAAGAACCTGGAAATATATGTTCCAAACTTATAAAATCAACTGTTGTCTCTAAACTATAAAATGATGGGCTCAAACCATAGATTGAACTAAAAAAAATTAATTTACCAAACTGTATTTACCCAATGTTTGCGGGTGTACGTTTATTTGTATATTATATTCATACACAAATACATAGACAAAAAAACCCGGTTCCTTCTTCCCATATACAGTACTGTCAATGGATGAAAAAAAGAAGAGAAAATATACCAAATAATGCGTGGAAGCTATTTTGATATCTGACTCAATATCTTTGGAAGTTTACATCATCATCAGAAGTATACAAGTACTCTCTCCCTCCTCCCTCTCCTCTCTCTCTCTCTCTCCCTCTCCTCTCTCTCTCCTCCTCCTCTCTCTCTCTCTCTCTCTCTCTTATGTTTCTATATTATTTGTCTCTTACAATACAATTCTAATACTGCAAAAAATCATCTTCCCGATCTTTTTAATCAAGTAAAACTTAGAAAAGTTTGTGCTTACATTTCAATGCTTTTAAAAGAAGGATTTGCTAAATTTTTCATTTATTTGATGCAAGAAGGCAACCATCCTAGCCCTTGGTAGAAGAGGGAGTCCGTGACGTAAAACACGTCATTTAATGCAAGCCTAAAGAAAAGAGCTCAGTAGCTGTAGTTGTTGCAAAACATTGTAAAATGTAGAGCTGTACATAGTGTGAATAAGCGGCTACACCCTTTGAAGCGGTATTAGGTAACAAGGCCACAATTTTTGGGGCGTTCTTCAAGGCAACAACTAGTTTCTTAATTTTTCTTATTTTTTTTCTTGTTTTTTTTTTCACAGTGTGTGTGCTTTAACCAGCAAAAGCCTCTCTGATCCTTTTTTTCTTTTTATTCCCTTTCTTCACGATGTTTCAGTGCTTCAACCAACAACAGCCTCTTTGTTGCTTTCCTTTTCGTTCTTCTGTTTCGCGGGTTTTGCATGCTTTAACCAACAACAGCCTCTTTGTTCTTTTTCTTTTCGTTCTTCTGTTTCGCGGATTTCTGTATGCTTCAACCAACAACAGCCTCTTTGTTCTTTTTCTTTTTGTTCTTTTATTTCACGGATTTCTGTATGCTTCAACCAACAACAGCCTCTTTGTTCTTATTCTTCTCGTTCTTCTGTTTCGCGGGTTTCGCATGCTTCAACCAACAACAGCCTCTTTGTTCTTTATTCTTTTAGTTCTGCTTCACGGTTTTTGCATGTTTCAACCAGCAAAAAGACTCTTTGTTCTTTTTTCTTCTCGTTCTTTTGCTTCATGGTTTTTGCATGCTTCAACCAGCAAAAAACCCTTTTTCTTTTTTTTCTTCTAGTTCTACTGCGTCACGGATTTTGCATGCTTCAACCAGTAAATGCCTTTTTGTTTTTTCCTTTCGTTCTTTTGCTGCACGGTTTTTGCATGCTTCAACCAGTAAAAGCCTTTTTCTTTTTCTTTTTCTTTTCGTTCTTTTGCATCACGGTTTTTGCATGATTCAACCAGCAAAAACTCTTTTGTTCTTTTTTCCTTCTTGTTCTTCTGCTTCACGGTTTATGTATGCTTCAGCCAGCAAAAGCCTCTTTGTTCTTTTGTTCTTATAGTTCTTCTGCTGCACGGTTATTGTGTACTTCAGCCAGCAAAAACCTCTGCTCTTTTTTCTTCTCTCTCTCTCTCTCTCTCTCTCTCTCTCTCTCTCTCTCTCTCTCTCTCTCTCTGCATTCTTCAACCAGCAATAGCTTTAGTGTTACGCCATATACATAGCGGTCAAGAGAGTTCGTAAGGATGAGTTTTTCTTAGACAACATTCATTAAATTGCGTTTTCTTCTGCCTCACGGATTTCAGTGTTTCAGCAAGCGACAAGTCTTCGAATTTTACTTTTACTACATAAAGGCCAAAAGATTTACTCATATTTAAAAGTATGAAACTATTATTTTAAAGACAACTATAGAGCTAAAATCACATAGAAGACCGCAAATAAAAATATGTTAAATGAGTTTTTCTGTAAATATGTTCTTAAATAAGAATCCACATATTATGTGTCATCATTATCCCATTATGGGGGTGGACACAGAGTGTGGCTGGAGAATTAAGGCTGAATGCCCTTCCTAGCTCCAATCGGTGGTCTCAATATCGGGTCAATCAGAGTCGAGGACGCTGACCACTCGGCTACCGTGATCCTCAAAATATTGTTTAATAGTTACTGCAAAATCACCGTGGCTCAAGCGGTAGCGTCCGCGACTCTGAGGCGTCAGGTCGAGGGTTCGCGCCGCGTCATGGTCTGAGGTTAGCAAGGGCATGCACTCAGGGTAACGATCACATCTGCCAAAACAAGTCCTTCGCAAGAAGGCAGCCGTCCTTGCCCTTGGTAGAAAAGGGAGTCCGCGACGTAAAACCGGAACAAGTTACTGCAATGTTATCATTTTAAAGCTATCTTTAAAGATGAATGTGCTAAATAAGATATCATAATTTGTCACATGAACTCTTTTGTTACGGCTCAAAGTTTCGATTGTCTTTATTTTTTTATTTTTTAAGTGTTTGTTGATTATTTACAGTGCTTAACACTCCAAGCCAACTGCAACGGTCAAGTTGTTTCTCAATTTAATTTGATATAAAGTTAAGTTTACTTTAATTGCCAAAATTTCCAAGATACAAATAACTAATTTTTTTTTTCATGAATGTCTTATAATGACGCATGGTGATTGCTTAATAAAAATAACAATGACAAGTTATTAAGAGTTATAATGTTTTAATTATATGATAATTTTCGAATCTATCCAATTTTATTCATTTATTTATTTATTTTTGGAAATTATCGAATAACTAAAATCATAACTTCATTTGGCAACAAGTCGGATGACATTATAGTGACCAATAATACATAAAGAAATTATACGATATATTTGCTTCTCCTTTACTTACTTGTTTATTTGTTTGTTTGTTCCGGTTTTACGTCACGGACTCCCTTTTCTACCAAGGGCTAGGACAGTTGCCTTCTTGCGAAGGACTTGTTTTGGCAGATGTAATCCTTACCCTGAGTGCATGCCCTTGCTAACCTCAGACCGTAACGGGGCGCGAACCCTCGACCTGATGCCTCAAAATGGGCCATCTTTAAAAGAATCTAAAGTATGTTCAGAACTGGAGAGCGTCGACAATCTTCCATAGTGTTGATATTATTCTATATCATATTACCCCCCTCCTGATGGAGGGGGGTAAGAATACTTCCTCCGTGTTCCCCTGGGTGTCGTAAAACTCGACTAAATGGGGCAGAGCGAGGGGACTGGGAATTCCCTCCTCTGTATTTACTTCCCACAAAAAGTCAAAGTATTTTCTTTGGCTCAGCCACCCCCCCCCCTTATAAGGGGGAATATGGCTTTGGTATATGGATGGATCACACCAACGTCATATACAATATAAAATAACGTTTAAGACGTCTCATCTGCTTTAGTTTCCAATAAACCTTTACAGAATGAGAAAGTCATGCATAAATCTAAGGTAAAATGTTAATATATATTATAAATACAAGAGAATAAAAATAAAAGACATTCATGCTTGTATACAAAGACTCACATAAAATAACAGGAAATAATAGTAAAATAACTTTAATATAATAATTGAACAAAAGTTACCTCTCCCATAAATAGAGAGAAGAAGAAGCCTTTTTAACACGGTTTTCTTTTCGGATTTATTATACCGTATCTATAATGATTATAATGGTAGTTACCGTAGCTCAAACGGTAGCGTCCGCGACTTTGAGGCGTCAGGTCGAGGGTTCGCGCCCCGTCACGGTCTGAGGTTAGCAAGGGCATGCACTCAGGGTAACGATTACATCTGCCAAAAAAGTCCTTAGCAAGAAGGCAACCGTCCTAGTCCTTGGTAGAAAAGGGAGTCCTTGACGTTTGATGTTTATAATTTGAAGTCTATTATTGCAGCTATCAAATTGCATTTGTTTATATAAAATTATCTTTGAGTAATGATTGTATAAATAACTCGTCGAAGAAAGAATATGTATAACTCATAAAAGAAAGAATATGTAAAAGTTGAGAACGCTTTAACCACATCCAATCGCATTTACATATATCGAAATACATCGGTCATAAAGAAAAACCTTATTTTTTTTTCTATTACTTTCATTCAAAGGTCGTTTACGGAGTCATTTCTCCCATTTGTTAACGAGTTTACACCGAAAAGTTTTGTATAAATAGATTCTTCTGGTTGTAATTGAAAAGGGAGGTAACTCTTAATTGTTAAATTATCATTTTAAAGTTGCTATGTTTTTTAATTATGTCTTTATTTCTTGTTATTTTGTGTGAATCTCTCTGTATATAAGCATGGCAATTTTTTTTTTTATTAAATATCTTATAGCTATGTTATTCGATACATATGTTCCTTTTGTGTGTGTGTGTATGTGTGTGTTTGTGTATTTTCTTTAAACGTTTGTTTAAAAATGAACGTATGTATAATGTTCCAAAAGTTACCTTAGAGTTGGCGTGGTATAATTAAGATTAATACCAACAATGTGGTAGACTGTCCTCGCTCTCCAGCTCTAATAATAATAATAATAATAATAATAATAATAATAATAATAATAATAATAATAATAATAATAATAATAATAATAATAATAATGATAATATTAAGAAGAAGAAGAAGAAGAAGAAGAGGAAGAAGAAGAAGAAGAAGAAGAAGAAGAAGAAGAGGAAGAAGAAGAAGAAGAAGAAGAAGAAGAAGGAGAAGAATCAGGAGTAGAAGAAGAACAACAACAATGATAACAATTTTAGATATACTACTACTACTACTACTACTACTACTATTACTACTACTACTCCTAATAATAATAATAATAACAACAACAACAACAACAACAACAACAACAACAACAACAACAACAACAACAACAACAACAACAACAACAACAACAACAATAATAATAATAATAATAATAATAATAATAATAATAATAATAATAATAATAATAATAATAATAATAATAATAATAATAATAAGAAGAAGAAGAAGAAGAAGAAGAAAAATCAGGAGTAGAAGAAGAAAAACAACAACAACAACAATGATAACAATTATAAATATATTACAACAATGATAATTATAAATATATTAATGATACTAGCACTACTACTACTACTACTACTACTACTACTACTACTACTACTACTACCAATAATAATAATAATAATAATAATAATAATAATAATAATAATAATAATAATAATAATAATAATAATAATAATAATAATAATAACAATAATAATAATAATAATACAAATAATAATAATAATAATAATAATAATAATAATAATAATAATAATAATAATAATAATAATAATAATAATAATAATAACACAACATGCAATATATCAATCATTATAACTTCAACATATTTTGAGGAAAAAGCTTATCAGAACACAACAGCGAATATCATAAACAATTCTTTATACAAAGTTTTATATTGTTGCATAATGTCCTATTCTGTGTCGGCATTTCGATCATATTTACAATGAACGTTGAACAGCGTTAAGCCTGTTTGCTATTTACTCTCTCAAGTTTCTTTAAAGATATCAGATTTCCAAGAAAGAAGGATGACTAGCGGTATTTTTTCACTTGTTGGAGGTACTAGAATCTAAATTACGATTTTTTTCTTCCCTCGGTACTACTTTCTTTATGTTTTTTTTTCTTCCCTCGGTACTACTTTACGGTTTTGTTCTACCTTCGGTATTACTTTCTTTACGGTTTTTTCTTCCCTCGGTACTACTTTCTTTACGGTTATTTTTTTCTACCCTCGGTACTACTTTCTTCACGGTTTTTTTCTTCCCTCGGTACTACTTTCTTTACGGTTTTTTTCTACCCTCGGTACTACTTTCTTTACGTTTTTTCTACCCTTGGTACTACATTCTTTACGTTTTTTTTTTACCCTCGGAACTACTTTCTTTACGTTTTTTTTCTTTCCTCGGTACTACTTTCTTTACGTTTTTTTTACACTCGATACTACTTTCTTTACGGTGTTTTTTCCTACCCTTGGTACTACTTTCTTTACGGTTATTTTTTCTACCCTCGGTACTACTTTCTTTACTGTTCTTTTTTCTTCCCTCGGTACTACTTTCTTTAGTTTTATTTCTACCCTCGGTACTACTTTCTTTACGGTTTTTTTTCTACCCTCGGTACCACTTTCTTTACGGGGTTTTCTTCCCTCGGTACTACTTGCTTTACGCTTTTTTTTTAATCCCTCGGTACTACTTTCTTAACGTTTTTTTTTTTTTATTTACTTACGTTCTCCCAAAGCGGTTTTTATATTATGAACATGAAAGACTTTAGAGTGAGATTATTTTTCTTACTTTTTGTCAGTCATATAATTATGTTTTCGCAGCGTTTTCTTTACCATTGTTAAGTGACTAAGTTGGAAAGAGAGAATTTTAAGGACAACATCATGTTTTGAGAGACAAAGAAATTTTTTTTTTTTGTAAAAGTTAGTTTCCATTATGGGGATGGACACAGATGTGGGTGAGGAATTTAAAGCTAGATGCCCTTCCTATCGCTCCACGGAAGGTTTAAGCATAGATCTGTCAACTCCTCATTCATCTTTGAGAAAGATGAATAATAATATGGAGGTATAAAGGCAAAGGAAAAATTAAGACTGAAAAAGGGATGGATCAACTGTCTAAAGCAAGATGTGATAGCGACGAGATTAGCTGAAGTTTGCATTCATCAGAAATGCATGAAAAAGGCTAGTTAAGTTCAGCGACCCCAATTAAACAGGGAAAAGTTGAAAACAAAGAAAAGGATTTTATTTATTATTGTTGTTCAAAGTCAAGTCTTTTAGAGGCTATATTGAACAACTGATGAATAGTTTAGACGTAGGTGTCAGCCTAGTGCCTCTTGAGAAGTTGTACTGCATTCAGGCATTTTCCTTTACTCTGCAAATCAACGAGGACACATTAGCAGGTTCATCTAATCCAACTTGAATATATATATATATATATATATATATATATATATATATATATATATATATATATATATATATATATATATATATATATATACATATATATATATATATATATATATATATATATATATATATATATATATATATATATATATATCTTCAGTATCCGTTATATTATTCTGAAACGCTATAAGTAGTCACTCATACAATTATACTAAAGTAAATAGTATGCAAAATGTGAGTAATAAAAATTGATTTATTTGAGACACTGACTTTGCACTATGTCTGATAATATTTCAGTAACTAATGAATTTTGAAAATGTAAACTTAGCAGGCAACCGTTATCGACTGGTGTTTTCAAAAAGCAAGCTTCATATGCTCACTCAATGGATCCATTTGAAATTAAACAGTAAGAGGGCATAAGAAAGAGATAGGTTATATTCACTTATAATAGGCCAGTCAGATCCACATACGCTTCTTTTTTTATGATTGTGACACAGGACAGGCCAAACAAAAAAAATAATAATAAAAAATTTACCCTCATCAGCCCTGGGCACGAAGAAAACATAAAGAGAAATAGAGATGGGGAATGTTGTGACTTGTCAGATGTGAAGGAGTAATAAGACATGAGTAACGAATATCCAATAATATTCGGTGTTGATGTAGGTATAGAAAGATAACCATAACTGAAGGAAGACTTAACATCGAACTGTCCAGGACAGATTTACCTAAGTGCACAAAACACTTCAGCTGTAGCTTAAATGTATATATATTAATCTACATCTAAGGCTGCCGGTACACATCTAATGCATTTTTATATAAGGCACAGGAATGTTACGTAAAACAAACCTCACTAAAAAATCCAAGCTCAACTGAGTCATTTGACTTTTGAAAAAAAAAAAAATAAATAAACTTCTAAATCCTTAAGAAAAATACACTAGTACTAGACATCTCCAACTTGACAACAAGCTCCACTCTTGGATGTTCAGACAAGTTGCAAACCTTAGGTCGCTTTCACACCAAAGTGGTACGTCGCACATAGCATACCACGTGGCACGCCAGTTGAAAACGAACATCCTGAAATATATGAAACCTTTCACACAGAAGTGGTGTGCCACATGGGAAGTGTCACACCACTTCTGTGTGAAAGGTTTCATATATTTCTGTATGTTCGTTTTCAACTGGCGTGCCACGTGGCATGCCACGTGTGACGTGCCACTTTGGTGTGAAAGCGGCCTAATAGACACCCAATATGTCATTCGAATCTAACTTAAAATAAAGGTAATTGCAGACAATTGGAAAGAACAGTACTCTTAAGTTTATCTTTTCCATGTAAAATTTACTGATAAATCTACAGAGGTCTTATGTTTATCACATGATGCGAATATTGGAGTAAAATTGAAAGAAAGCATTGCTCATTCTCAGATTTTATGACAATAATCTTTACTAAATATGATGTTAAATCCATGAAGATTATCATCAACGATAACTTAAACCTAAACTTGTTACAGGAACTCAAGAAAAAAACAAACACTACAATTGTCAACTAATAAAGGAGACTCCACCAAGAAGCTGTCAAGAAAACGAAGAGGAGAACACAAGAGAATCAAAGGAGACATAACATTAATTCTGGCCAACTGACATAAAAGGAGAGGGACAGCGATAATCTGTCTTCTCTTCAGACCAGCCCACATATAGAAAACAAGTTTTCTCTTATGGGACCATTATCCTGGGTGTGGTATCACTGGTATGTGTATGCCTATGTATACTTATGTATAAATCTATGTGTGTACGGGTATGTATACTCCTATACGTGCCTTTCTGGTTTGCTGAAGGTACGCTTTTTAGCTATCAAGCTTGGCGATGCCCCTCTCCCAAATTATAAATTTAGCCATACTGGAGAGTTTTTTCTCATCACTGACCGTTGTATTAAAGAACATCTTAGTGATTATGGATATGATATAATAAAAGGAAATAAAGACAATAATCTCTGTCCTTAAGCCTAAAGAATAATATGAAAAAATTTTCAAAAACGTGCTAAGTAGGTTAGGATAAAAATAAATTTATTCTGTCCGTCACACAGATGAATACATAAAGGCATATAGCAGTACAGAAAAAAGAGCTATTATGCACAGGAGTAACAATATAAATTTTAATTTAAAAAAACTAAGTATATTCTCGGTCTAATTAAAGCATTTACAGAGTCTTGTGAGTGCCATGTTGCAGAACAAGCATTTTTGCATTCTGTGCCAGAGAACTTTGTGCAGTATTTTAGAATTTGAGCTTCCTTCTTTTATGTTTATCCAAGTTATCATCTCAGATAAATCCATTTGCAACAACGACATGACAAGTCTATAATGATTTACTCAATTAGTTTGCAGAATTGAATAGTGCTAGCAAAACAAGAGACATTATTACACTGTATCTATCCCAAAAGAGGTTCTGGAGAAATCAAGATTTAAGGACCACCTTTAGAAATAGACTCAGAACCTAATGAAATGAGATACCAAAAACTTACTTCTTGTACCAACACAAGGGATGTCAGTTCTACACTCTCCATATTCCCTTCCCCCCTAAAAAAAAAAAAAAAAAAAAAAAGAAGAAGAAGCCAAAGACACTCTGATTCAAGGATTACCGTCCTGAATTGGTCTCATGGCCTAATGAATGAGACACCAAGAACTGATTTCTATTATACAAGCACCGTCACTTCAACCTTATTCCCTATCTGAAAAGAGATTCTGGAGAGATGTAGATTCATGAAGTCTTTAGAATTAAGCTCAGAACCTCTTGTCTGAGATACCAAACACTGACAACTTATACCAACACAAGGGACGTTAGTTCTACCTTCTCCTTCTTATAAAAAAAAGTTCTTGGGAAAAGAAGATTCAAGGACCACATTTAAAAATTGAACTAAGAACCTAATGCATGAATCCAAGAACTAACTACTTCATCAACACAAGGGACATCAGTTCTGCACTCACTCTCTCCTTTTTTTTTTTTTTTTTTAGGATGGGATAGGATAGGAGGGGAAAAAAAGGGAGGGGATTAAGGATTTAAGGGAATTGGAGGGAAAAGCACGAAAATTAAATAAAGTAAGAGAGGAAAAAGAGAGGGGCAGACCCTCGTGCTAAGTTTTGATCTCGAATCACTCTCTCTCTTCCAAAAAAAGTTCTGGAGAAAAGCAGATTCGTGGACTATTTTTAAAATTATAACTCAAAACTTGATAAATAAGCTAACAAGAATTCACTTACCAACAGTATTTAAGAACAGAACTAAGAACTTCAAAGAATAAGAAACACAGAACCGAGTGAATAATATCTGGTTTTATAATAATGAAATTGGGAAAATACCATTATTTTCATATCATCCTCTTTAGAAGGAGCAAAATAGTCTTAATGGGGAAATAAGAATTAATTACATATTATACTATTTGCCTTAGAAAGAGAAAAAAGGCATATAGGGAACTACAAATGAAACAGCTTAGTGTGAGTTCCTTGGTCTCGCCAGTGGGGAAAGCATGCAACTCAGCAACTCATCAAAGCAGCGATGGAAGTAGTATCGATAAAAAAGAGGAAGAGATGATACTTTCTCGCGAAGAGAAAGAAAATCGAGACTTGAATTAACAGGAGGATCGTTAATGAATCTGATGGCCTTAGATTCAGCCCTATCTAGGAGATTAGTGTAAGATGAAGCACCCAGCTGAGAGAGCAGTATTCTAAACCGGGAAAGATAACACATTTATAGACTATTAGTAAATAAGATTAGGAAAAGTAAAGACGAAATTGAAAAAGAGCTCCAAATTTCTTGCGTGCAGCTTTAGCAGTTTGAATTATGTGCTCCCTCCCTGAAAAGTTGGAGGCTACCTGAAATCCTAATATGTTAAGAGAATTGAGAGGATAAATATCATTGTTTATGTACACAAGTGGGCTATCAGGAGGTCACTAATATAAAGAAATGGCCAGAAACGGAGACAGGGAGGCATTAAATTTTACTAAATTTTAGGTACCCCACTCAGATACCTTCAAGAAATTAAAATTGCTTGTAGAAGATACAGTGATACAAGACTGTTTTTGAGCAATAGATGAATAAGGACAAGGCAAAGGAGACATAAAGGGTAAAATCGTCGGGAAGTTGTAGAGAAGAGAGAAGGATTGGGACGTCAGACATTCATTGATGAAGAGATGGAACAAATTGACTGAAAGAATAGAACAGTGTGGAACATGACTGGTAAAAAGGAATGAGCTAGACGTTGTGCTGTTTACAACCACACAAATAAAACGCCCAGAAAGAAAATCTGAAAACAAAGAACAGAGAAAAGAAGGTACAGCCATGAGAAGGATGTATGGGTAGCAAAGCCTTGTGCCACACTCTGTGAAGAACCTTAGAGATAACAAGGGTGACAATAAAGAATTCCCATTGTTAGAGAAAATTATCATACATGAGTGAGATAGGACAGGGGGTCATTAGTGGATCTTGCCTTGCGGAAGCCATACTGGTGATCAGAAGTAAAGATGTTTCAATAAGTGAGAGCTGAGCAAAGTTTCGAAAACTTTAGTGATAGAGATGTTCAAGTAACTGGTTGGTAATTGGAATGAATAGAATGGTCACCTTTTTCAGGAACTGGCTGATCTTAAGCATGCTTCCAGGATGAAGGAGAGATACTGGTTGAGAATGAGTCAAAAAAGATGACAATGCAAAGGAACCAGTTTATCTGCCAACTCCTTAAGGAATATTTCTGGGACACCATTAGGTCCAGATACCTTGTTTGTCTTCAAAAAGCTGAGAGCCCTACGGACGTTACGTGTAGAGAGAATAAGGAAGGGCAT
Source organism: Halocaridina rubra (assembly GCA_037179515.1). Lineage (NCBI taxonomy): Eukaryota > Metazoa > Arthropoda > Malacostraca > Decapoda > Atyidae > Halocaridina > Halocaridina rubra. The sequence continues at coordinate 287,988 of JAXCGZ010001892.1, forward strand.
TGGTTAAGAAAGGGGGTAATGTACGAGAGACAATTGTGCTAGAATGGCTTAAGGAAGGGATGGCAGAAAAATGAGAGTCAAAGAGAGTTAGAGAGGAAGCTATATAACCATCAGAACAAATGAGAGGAAGGAAAGCTTGAGTTACCTAAGTTAATGGAGGGCTTTTTGGCTAAGGACCTCTATATCTGCTCTGGAGTGGGGCAAAAGGTTATAAATGGAAATACGAATGAGTTATGTTATTAAAATCTGATTTGGAAGGGGGGAAAGGCTATATGGGGAAATAGATATGCATTAAATCGTGATATCTGCATTGGATAGGGTAAAAGGCTATACAGGGAAAAGCAAATGAAGGGCTACATCAAAATATCTGCCTTGGATAGGGAAAAAGACTATATAAAAGGTATATATTATCCATTATGGGTAAGGCCATCGCAGCTGTCCACTGGAGCGTAAAATAACTCCTCTCTATGTACGGGCAAGTAGGTGGAGTTAGAGCCATCAAGAGCTCAAGACCGTGGACAGACGAATAAGTAAATCGGTTCACAAAATACTAAAGCTAGACAGCTGCAGAGTCTCTCTCTCTCTCTCTCTCTCTCTCTCTCTCTCTCTCTCTCTCTCTCTCTCTCTCTCCTCTCTCTCTCTCTCTCTCTCTCTCTCAATACCCAAACCAGATCTATCAAACGCATCCTACCACGAAAAAAAAGGGAAAGGATTCGAATAAAAAATTTAAACTTACTGTAGCTATACAGATGTAGTCCTCTCTCTCTCTCTCTCTCTCTCTCTCTCTCTCTCTCTCTCTCTCTCTCTCTCTCTCTCTCTCTCTCTCTCTCTCTCTCTCTCTCTCTCTCTCTCTCTAGAATTATCACTCCTAACTTACAACGAAAAAAGGAGATAAAAAAAACCCAGTGAAAGTTTCTGAGTTGCAAATTCGAAGAGACTTCCACCATACTCTTCCTGTCTTCACTCCTCCCATCACAGTGGTTTCGTGGCTAAAAATTGAAATAATAAGGTGTGTATATCACGCTGTATTATGCGTTTAGTATTCTTAAAACACACAGGCTGTAATACAGTAGAATTATATCCTCAGAAACACTGGGAATATTAAGTAGATATTACGTACCTCGCTTATATTGTCGAAATTGTTTGACAACTCTAAAATATATATCTTTCTCGCCACAATATTTCTCTACTTTTACTTAGATCAAACGTTCCTCTATACTAAGGCAGAATTGAAGCACTACAATTACAACTACTTTTTTTACAGCGTATATATAAAGAAGCTGAGGGAACCTTCTTATCAATCTAACTCGAAAAGGTTGCCGACATGGCAAGCAGTCTTTAAAAGTTCTTTGACTGTGAAAGAGTTGAAAACCTTACACATTTCCATCATCTTTATTGACTACTACTACTACTACTACTACTACTACTACTACTACTACTACTACTACTACTACTACTACTACTGTCCGTGTTCTCATAGTATATTAACGAGACTTTAGTTACATAAAATAAGAATTTGGTTCCTTACCCTGGATCCCTTTTCGCCGATACACTTGCATCCCCCGTCGCCTGTGCAGTCACGCCCTCGGCATTCTGGATTGTCGGGATCACCCGGTCTTCCTCCGTAAGGCGGCCGAGGTTGAACTTGAGGTTGAGCTGAGCTGTCGTACCTATCCCCGCCTCCATAGCCACCACCCGCTCCTCCGTAAGCACTGTCACCTCCTCCGTATCCACCACCGGCTCCTCCGTAACCATCTCCCCCTCCTCCGTAACCACCTCCTGTTCCTCCACTACTACCTCCTCCGTAACCACCACCGGCTCCTCCGTAACCATCTCCCCCTCCTCCGTAACCACCTCCTGCTCCTCCGTATCCGTCTCCCCCTCCATAACCACCTCCTGATCCTCCGTACCCATCTCCCCCTCCATAACCACCTCCTGTTCCACCACTGCTACCGCCTCCGTAACCACCTCCTGTTCCACCACTGCTACCGCCTCCGTAACCACCTCCTGTTCCACCACTGCTACCGCCTCCGTAACCACCTCCTGTTCCACCACTGTTACCGCCTCCGTAACCACCCCCTGCTCCGTATCCACCCGAACTACCGCTGGCATAACCGCTTTCCTGGCTGCCCCCTCCGTAGGGTCCTTCGCTTCCATAGCTGTAAGTATAATTGTAATAGGTTGTGCCACCCTGACCACCACGTGTATCACTGTCACCACCTCTGGCATCACCGTAACTATATCTATAATCACCTCCCCTCGTCCTATCGTCACCGTAATTATATCTTCTATCACTAGTGGACGTATAATTATATAAATTAGAGCTACTATCTCTATCTCGGTCTCTGTTATAATTTCTATCACCGTCACTAAAGGTGTATCTTCTATCGCTGGTGTAAACTCTGCTTCTGTCCGCCTGAGGATCGTCACTGGAGCTGAAACCAGAGGAGGGAGGGCCGTCTCTATCACTAGAATTGATAGGATATAGATCGTAATTGTCGTAGTCATCTTGTCCTTGCTGGACGTAACCGTAATCTAAAGAATTTCTCTGACCATCAGTTTGTATATCATCAGCAGCGCTATTCTCTGTTGTTGCGGATTCGTCGCCCCAGAACCATTGCTGAAATGAAAAGAAAAATAACATTAAACACATTTTAAGCGATGATATTCACCTTATAGTTCTAACAAGAGTAAAAAGGTAATACTATATAATTAATTTTAGGGGCTATTTTAGCGTGCGGTCTACCTAATATCTGTAATATTTCACCCTAACCTCACCAGACCAGGTTAGGTTAGATGAGACTGGTTAGGTAAGGACCCTCACCGGACCTAACCAAACTAATTACCCTAACCTTGTTAGGTTAGCTTAGATACAACAGACTAATAGATAGTGTGGTAGACAATAAGCTAAAGTATCACGTAAATATAATTATTTTTAAGAGTTAAATAACTGAATGTCTCCCACCAGCAATATCTGTCAGACAAATATTATGGCATGAGAGGTCCTCCAGCCATACAATTGTACAGTGCAAAGTATGTGGACATTAAACAGAGCAGTGAGAAGTCTTGACCAAAGAAAACTTCAATTAGGTAAAATTACAGGACACATGTAAAAAATCGGAAGACTGTTTTTGAATGCGAATGATGAAAGTTCATGAAAACATAGACGTGTTTACAAAACTAACCGTCAGTACCTACAAAATGACATTTCAATACAAAAGAAATCAGAGGTACAATTTTTTTTTATTTTTTTTATTTTATGAGTGTGACACCGGGACAGGCAGAAACTGCACTCATCAATAAAGGCCCGGACACGAGAAAATACCAAGATGAACGAAAAGAAAAAGGTTAAGGACAAGGCAGATATCAGGCAATGTCACACAAAGGAAAACGACAGACAGAAAAAAAACAAAACGGTCAAAGCACAGAGGACCCAGAGATATGGAGGACTAGGCTCTAAGATGACGATAGATCTGCTTTTTGAAGGATGAAAGGTCATAAGAATTAGGAAAGACACACACAGACACTAAACTCGCCCTATACTATCCAGACTCAAACTGGCTTTCTGTTCTAATCCTTTCTGTTTAATGTTTCGACCATAGAGCGTGAAAAGGTCAGAAAAATAAAATATAGAGGAGCAAAATTAAAAACTTGTGCACCAGCACACACCACTCTATTTTATCGACTAGTCATTCAAGGTTTAAGCAGAACTAAACTCGTTCAGTATATCAGCCAGAGCCAAAGTACCTCTTCTGCGTTGAATTTCTTTGTTTACTGCTTCGCTTGCAAAGTATGAAAAAGGTTGAAACAATCAGAGGCATAAGCTTATTTAACAGATAACAGCACACAAGCCACTATACATTATTAACCAGATAATATAGGGCTTAGGCAGAACTAAACTCGTTATATATTTCAGCCAGAGCAGAGATGCCTCGCTAAGAAACGAGAACAATGGTAGAGAACTTCAAGAAGACCTATACAGTCTGCATGAGTGGTCAGAAAAGTGTCTAATGAAATTCAAGTCTTCAAAATGTAAGGTAATGAGAATGGGTACAAGTGCAAGAAGGCCCAAGGTTGACTACTCAATGACAGCAGCAGAACTTCAAGAAACAGAGAATGAGAGAGATCTAGGTGTAAACATATTGGCCGATTTGTCTCCAGAAATGCATATAAATGGCATAGTAAGGACAGCATATGCTTTCTTACCAACTGCAAGGGTAGCCTTCAGGCACATGGACAAGGAAATGTTCAGAAATATTTATGTAACCAATGTGAGGCCAGAGCTTGAATATGCAACCCCCTTTTGGAATCCGAACTTGAAAAAACACGGAAAAGCTGGAAAAAGTTCAAAGAGATGCCACAAAACTGGTGCCAGAAATACGCAATCTCAGTTATGATAAAGGGCTGAGGGAATTAGACGTACCATCATTTGAAGCTAAAAGAATGATGGGGGGATATGGTGATAGTTTTTAAATTCCCTCATGGTTATGACAGAGTGGATAGGGATCGATATTTAGATATGGCTGGCACTAGAACTAGAGGTTATAGTTTGAAGCTTCGTAAGAAAACTTCTTTGCAGGATGTAAGGAAGTACTTTTTTAGTGTAAGAGTAGTTGATAATTGGAATTGGCTAAGCGAGGAGGTAGTTAATGCTAACTCAATCCATAGTTTTAAGGACAAGTATGATAAGTATCACTAAGTATAAAATGGAACCGACAAGGAGACGGGAAGTGACGAGCTTGGGGCTCTTTTCCGTAATAACAATTAGGTAATTACACACACACACACACACACACACACACACACACACACACACACACACACACACACACACACACACACACACACACAAGCTTGACTACTCGGTGGCTGGAGTACAACTTCAAGAGACAGAAAATGAGAGAGATCTAGGAGTAAACATACTGGCAGATTTGTCTCCAGAAATACATATAAATGGCGTAGTAAGGACAGCATATGCATTCTTATCAAATGTAAGGGTAGCCTTCAGGCACATGGACAAGGAAATGTTCAGAAATATTTATGTAACCTATGTGAGGCCAAAACTCGAATATGCAGCCCCCTTTTGGAATCCGCACTTGAAAAAGCACATAGCTAAGCTTGAAAAAGTTCAAAGACATGCCACGAAACTGGTGCCAGAAATACGCAATCTCGGTTATGATGAGAGGCTGAGGGAATTAGACTTGCCATCACTCGAAGCTAGAAGAGTAAGGGGGGATATGATGACAGTCTTTAAATTCCTTCATGGTTATGATAGAGTGGATAGGGATCGATATTTCGATATGGCTGGCTCTAGAACTAGAGGTCATAGTTTGAAGCTTCGTAAGAAAACTTCTTTGCAGGATGTAAGGAAATACTTTTTCAGTGTAAGAGTAGTTGATAATTGGAATTCGCTAAGCGAGGAGGTAGTTAATGCTATCTCAATCCATAGTTTTAAGGACAGGTATGATAAGTATCACTAAGTCTAAAAATGGAACCGATCAGGAGATGGGAAGATACGAGCTTTGGGCTCTTTCCCGTAAACACAATTAGGTAATCACAATTAGGTAATCACACACTCACGAGATCATAGTTTGAAGCTTCGTAAGAAAATTTCTTTGCAGGATGTAAGGAAGTACTCTTTTAGTGTAAGAGTAGTTGATGATTGAAATTCGCTAAGCAAAGAAGCAGTTATTGCTAACTGCTTTCATAGTTTTCAGGACAAATATGATAAGTATCAGTGAGTATATAAAAATGGAACCGATCAGGAGAAGGGGAGTTACGAGCATAGTCATCTTTCCCGTAAGTACAATTAGGTAATTATAAACCGGTAACTATACACACACATTGTTCGATTTAATTACACAATTATATAGTTTATATAGACACTACACTTGTTCCAGATATCAACCAGAGACAGATATCCTTTTTATGTTGGCCTGTCTGTACGACACTCAATTCTTTTAAGCTAGTTAAGGGTGCATTAACAGACTTTGACCTAAGGTTTAATACAGGCACCTAATTAGTCTCATACTTTAGTCAGAAAAAAGACGCCTTTGACCCAATTTCATTAACAGTTTAAACCTAAGATACCATATTGTTAGTTGGCTAGACACACACAAATGGATTACATAAACAGATATCCTTTTTATGTTGGCCTGTCTGTCCGACACTCAATTCTTTTAAGCTAGTTAAGGGTGCATTAGCAGACTTTGACCTAAGGTTTAATACAGGAACCTAATTAGTCTCATACTTTAGTCAGAAAAAAGACGCCTTTGACCCAATTTCTTTAACAGTGTAAACCTAAGATACCATATTGTTAGTTGGCTAGACACACACAAATGGATTTCATAAACAGATATCCTTTTTATGTTGGCCTGTCTGTACGACACTCAATTCTTTTAAGCTAGTTAAGGGTGCATTAACAGACTTTGACCTAAGGTTTAATACAGGCACCTAATTAGTCTCATATTTTAGTCAGAAAAAAGACGCCTTTGACCCAATTTCTTTAACAGTGTAAACCTAAGATACCATATTGTTAGTTGGCTAGACACACACAAATGGATTTCATAAACAGATATCCTTTTTATGTTGGCCTGTCTGTACGACACTCAATTCTTTTAAGCTAGTTAAGGGTGCATTAATAGACTTTGACCTAATGTTTAATACAGGCACCTAATTAGTCTCATACTGTAGTCAGAAAAAAGACGCCTTTGACCCGATTTCTTTAACAGTGTAAACCTAAGATACCATATTGTTAGTTGGCTAGACACACACAAATGGATTTCATAAACAGATATCCTTTTTATGTTGGCCTGTCTGTACGACACTCAATTCTTTTAAGCTAGTTAAGGGTGCATTAACAGACTTTGACCTAAGGTTTAATACAGGCACCTAATTAGTCTCATACTGTAGTCAGAAAAAAGACGCCTTTGACCCGATTTCTTTAACAGTGTAAACCTAAGATACCATATTGTTAGTTGGCTAGACACACACAAATGGATTTCATAAACGCATCTGACGCGGTTCTGCGTTTGGCTAGGATCCCGTACGTGATCCTAGCCAAAAGCAGAAACGCGTTAGATGCGTTTATGATATTCATTTGTGTGTCTGGCTAACTAAAAATATGGTATCCTAGGTTTACACTGTTTAAGAAATCGGGCCTTTTTTTTTCTGGTGAACCTGTTTGTTTACTACCTCGACTATAGAGTACGAGAAGGGTACTATTCAGAGGAGCCGTGTCTCCACAGGTGATCAGACAAAGATGTTAAGGCGAGGGTTAAAAGCCTCTTGGCTTTTGTTCTCGTGCCTACCTTGGACAGACTTTTTCTTCTACTTCTTTTTATCAGAATGTATTTCTCAATACTCCTCCTCTGCTGTTATATTTATTTATTTACTTGTTTTATATTTTAAATTCTGTTTTTTTATGTAAAATGAAAATGTGCTTGAGTAATCACAATGATTTAAATGAAAGTGACGTAGAATCCTAGATAGATATAACTACTACAGACCGCCATTCTTCTTCCTTCTTCTTCTTCTTCTTCTTCTTCTTCTTCTTCTTCTTCTTCATGATAGCAAGACTAAGCGTGGTAAAATTAAAGTTAACAAGCATAAAAATATCGGAGGAAAAAATGAATTCTGGTTCAAGTCATTCTTGGTTCAATTCAGTTTTTTTTTTTTTTTTTTTGCTTATTCGAATGTATTTTTGTGTCTGTTTCTCGAAGTTATCGATACTAACATACAACATGAAGAAGAAGAAGAAGAAGAAGAAGAAGAAGAGAAGAAGAAGAAGAAGAAGAAGAAGAAGAAGAAGAAGAAGAATATTTTCATAGACCCAGTAACAAGGATGTATTTAATATAATGATGATGATGAAGATAAAGAAGAAGAAGAAGAAGAAGAAGAAGAAGAAGAAGAAGAATATTGTCATAGACCCAGTAACAAGGATGTATTTAATAATAATAATAAATAATAATAATAATAATAATAATAATAATAATAATAATAATAATAATAATAATAATAATAATAATAATAATAATAATAATAAGTAGAAGAAGAAGAAGAAGAAAAAGGAAAAGGAAATGGAAAAGGAAAGGGAAAGGAAGAAGAAGAAGAAGAAGAAGAAGAAGAAGAAGAAGAAGAAGAAGAAGAAGAAGAAGAAGAAGAAGAAGAAGAAGAAGAAGAAGAACGGGTGGTAACTAGTGGTGTACAAATAAGCTAATAAGGAGGGAGGATAAGAAGGGGTTCTCATCCTTTTCCAAGTTAAATACCCCTTGAGTTATCAAGAGTGAATCTGTTTTAATTATGCCAACTTCATCTTCAGTGTAAAGGCCGTGTTTCATTTCGAGGAGTATTATTAGACAGATACTCGAAGGTCATACTCCATCCGATGAGATTAATTTTCTTTGCCCGTCTCGCTGTAAAAAAAAAAAAAGAAACTTGCTTCTCGATGTTTAGTTTTGATGTTTAGTTTTCATGTTCAACAGCACTGGAAAGCTTTGTTCGTACAGGTAAATAATGGACTTCATTAACAAAGAGTTTTGAACAACGTCATCTACAACAGGGTCTCAACCTCCCTCATTCCAGATTAGAGATTCGTCAGGAAGGGGTTTCAAAGGCAAAATCAATGACAACGCTTAGAATTATTCTTGCACTGAATTCGCTTCCGAGTTAATTTTGATTCCAAGTCACTCAGTCCGAAGAAGTAGACGACCGCAAACTCCATCCACAGAAAAATACTTTTTGGCTTCTTCTCATCTACATCCAGACTCTGGAACTCTCTAACAAAAGACTACAACATAGACATCCTCTGTGTAAGTGAAACTTGGCTTCCTCCTACAACTGAAAATAAATATGTGAATATCCCAGAGTTTAAAATATTTCGCAATGACCATGGCCGAGGGGGTGGGGTTTGTATTTATGTTAGAAATTATCTTAGTGCATCAGAATTAACCACAGGTTTAGAAAAAAACTGAGGAGCTCGAAGATTTATGGATCACTGTGCAGTATCAGAAACTTCCATCTTTCATTGTAGGGTGTGTTTACCGTCACCCTAAAGCACCTACCAGTTCATTCAATCATCTGCTAGAAACATTCAGAAATATCTGTGTGCGTCATAAACCCATATACATACTTGGTGATTTTAATGATGACTTGCTCTCAGCAGATAACAAAATGAAAAGGGTGATCAACACTGTGAAGTTAACACAAATAGTGACAAAACCGACCCGCATAACCCCTAATTCTAGGACTCTTATAGATCTGATAATAACAAATAAAGTGGAAAGTATACCCTATTGGGACGTAGTTCCCTGCCCAATTGCAGACCACGAGCTCAACATTGCTATGCTAAACATAAACAAGCCCAAAAGGAAGCCTCTCCTCAAGACATTCCGGTGTCTAAAAAATTACTCCCCTGATATCTTTTGTGAAACATTAATCAACAACACAAATGCACTTAATAGAATTAAATACACAGATAACGTCGATTTGCGGGTTGAGATTTTAACAAAAGTCTTCCTTGAATGCTTAGATAGTTGTGCACCCATTGTAACAAGAAAAATAACCCGCCCCTCAGCCCCCTGGCTAACTAATGACATCAAAGAGGCAATGCAAATCAGAAATCAAATACAAAAAGAGCTAAAAATGAATAGATATGATATGACTCTCCGAGAACATTATAAAACAGAAAAGAAACGTGTCAGATCTCTCATCAGTGTAAGTAAAAAAGACTTTTACAAAAAAACAATTTAATGACTCTAGACATGATACAGCAGCAACATGGAAAGTGATAAGAAGCATGATACCAAATGAAAAGAGTACCTCAGAAAGTTATGAAAATATTACGGAGTTGAAAGACAAAGCAGATAACTTTCATAACTATTTTGCTAACGTTGGCAAAAATACATATGAAAAAACTCAAGAAAACATCAACTCAGTGAATATGAGTAATTGCTTAAATGACAATTCTTCCAATGAAAACACAAGAGAGTACTTCAGGATAAATCCTATCGATTGTGCTACCCAAATTCTTACCATAAAGAGCCTAAGAAACTCTGGCTCTTATGGTTCAGATGGTATACCATTTCAGTTCATCAAAGATGCTCTACCCATGATTGCATCCTATATTCTAACTATTATGAACACTTCCATTGTTACTTAAAAGTTTCCTGACTCTTGGAAAATATCACATGTAATACCTCTGCATAAAAAGGGGGACAGAGAAGATGTGACAAACTATCGTCCCATTTCCCTGCCACCCATTTTCTCTAAAATATTGGAAAAAATTGTTGCATGCCAACTTATGTCATATTTAGAATCAAATAGACTATTAACGATTAACCAACATGGTTTCAGATCGAAACTCTCGACGGAAACTGCACTGCTTAAAGTTACGAATAGTATATATAATAATATAGATATGAAAAAAATATCTTTGCTTGTATTATTAGACTAATCAAAAGCCTTCGACAGTGTAAACCATGAAATTCTTTTAAGTAAATGTATTAACTTAAATATTGATCCAAGCTGGTTTAGCGAGTATCCATCTAATCGTAAACAGTCCATACGTCTTAACAACATTATCTCTGTGCCAAAAAATGTATCATTTGGTGTTCCACAGGGATCAGTACTTGGTCCTATCCTCTTCTCCATTTACGTAAATGATCTATCTTCTTTCATTTCTGACTGTCTAGTCGTACAATATGCAGATGACACTCAACTACTCCTTAGTGGTGATATTAATAATCTCCCAGAGCTAACTTTAAGAGCAGAAAACACTCTTGTCAAAAATTAAAACCTATTTCCAAGAAATTGGGCTGTTAATTAACGAAAGTAAAACACAGTGCATATTTATTGGTTCAAGGTTCCACATAGCACAAATTCCAGAAAACACAACAATTAATTTTTGCGACAATATTATCACACCTAGCAAAACAGTCAAAAACCTAGGAATTCACTTTGATAACCACATGTTGCTTGATTCCCACATAGATAAAGTATGCAAAAAGGTTACAGGAACATTAATGTACTTATCATGTATAAAAGACAATTTTGAGACTACCACTCGAATAACTGTTGTTGAATCTCTAGCCCTAAGTCACATTAATTACTGCACAACTGTTTGGGGAGCTACCACTAAGACTCAGATAAACAGAATACAGAAGCTCATTAATTTTGCAGCTCGAGTTGCCCTGGGAGGAATAAGAAAATATGACCACATCACACCAGCTCTCAATAAACTTGGGTGGCTGCGGGCAGAAAATAAGGTCGCTTATGCTATTTATGTTTTTGTATTCAAAATTTTGGACCATCATTATCCTAGCTGGCTATTTGATTTAAAAACAGTCAGGGATATAAGGGGAACCAACACAAGACAGAGCAGTGAGCTCTTTATTCACAGAACAAACACAGAAGCAGGTTCAAAGATGATCACTATCAAAGGGCCAACACTCTGGAATAATATTCCAGAGCATCTTAAAAATGCATCCTCCTTCACAGCTTTCAAAGGCAAACTACATAGTTTTCTTTTGGACAAATAGTTGCTGCTCATTAAGAACTAATTATTCTCATTGTAAGGAAACAAATATGGAAATGATGCCGATAATAACGATCCTGTATCTAGTGGCATACTTACTACTTTATTATTAGCATTATTGTTAACATTTTTATTACAGCATTATTATTTTCTATGAAAGCTACATTTAATTTAACTATATGTCTAACCCTCTTATTTATTAGTTTAATTACATGTCTACTTATAAGTTACTATTAATGTTGAATAACCATTGTACAAAATGGAAATAAATGTTTGTTTGTTTGTTTGTTTGTTCTGCCTTTCCAAATTCTTATGACCTTTCTTCCTTCAAAAAGCGGATCTATCATCTCAGGGCCTAATCCTCCATATCTCTAGGGCCTAAAAAATCTAACAGTTTTCCATTTAATGTATCACAATTAGTTCCTATGCGAATGGGGTGGACACAGAAACACTGGATATGGGAGAGTAAAGTTGATGCC
>JAXCGZ010001892.1:310000-312500 GCA_037179515.1 Halocaridina rubra
CTCCCACAGTACATTCTCTCTTTCTCTGCAATTTTCTCCATTCTCTTGAGATAGGGGACACGAATACCGCCTCCGTGTTCTCCTGCATGACATAAAAGTCAAATAAAGGCGTGAAACTGGGGAATTTTCCCTTTCTCATTTTAATTATGTGATGAATCGAGGCATACGAGGAGATTTTAGTGGGACAAGAACTCTAAAATCGATGTGTGCATTGAATCGATCAAACTCTAATAGAGAGGATACTGCTCTTTGTGAGTGTATTCACGTGTGTGTACTTGTGTGTGTGTGCGTGTGTGTGTATATATATATATATATATATATATATATATATATATATATATATATATATATATATATATATATATATATATATATATATATATATATATATATATATAGAGAGAGAGAGAGAGAGAGAGAGAGAGAGAGAGAGAGAGAGAGAGAGAGAGAGATAGATAGATAGATAGATAGATAGATAGATAGATTGATAGATAGATAGACAGATAGATACACAGACATTAAAATCAATAACGTGATTCAGAAACTTAATGATTTCTCAATTTTTCTAATGACAAATATTTGACCCAGCCATACAGTACCCTCATAATAACCTGGTCCGATACTATGTCTTAAGTCTTTTTAAATTTGATATGATCTTACGATACAAGTATTATATAAGTTCTTGCGAACCATGTGGCGGATGTGGGTACAAATGCGCATCGACCCCAAGTGTCATAGACAAAAAAAAAAAGTTGTTAGTTTAAAGCATCACACTCGTGCACTTGTGTTCTTTATGTGTTGTCTCAAAATTACGCCTGTTTGTAAGTGTTATCTCATTCACTCTTATGTATGGAGAGAGAGAGAGAGAGAGAGAGAGAGAGAGAGAGAGAGAGAGAGAGAGAGAGAGAGAGAGAGAGAGAGAGAGAGAGAGAGAGAGAGAGAGAGAGAGAGAGGTCTATAAGTGATTTTATATGTTCGTGGGTCTGATATTTCAGAGCAAAAAAAAAATATTAGTGCGTAGGTGTGTGTGTGTGTGTGTGATTACTTAATTGTGATTACCTAATTGTGTTTACGGGAAAGAGCCCAAAGCTCGTATCTTCCCGTCTCCTGATCGCTTCCATTTTATACTTAGTGATACTGATCATACCTGTCCTTAAAACTATGGATTGAGATAGCATTAACTACCTCCTCGCTTAGCCAATTCCAATTATCAAATACTCTTACACTGAAAAAGTATTTCCTTACATCCTGCAAAGAAGTTTTCTTACGAAGCTTCAAACTATGACCTCTAGTTCTAGAGCCAGCCATATCAAAATATCGATCCCTATCCACTCTATCATAACCATGAAGGAATTTAAAGACTGTCACCATATCCCCCCTCACTCTTCTAGCTTCCAGTGATGGTAAGTCTAATTCCCTCAGCCTCTCATCATAACTGAGATTGCGTATTTCTGGCACCAGTTTCGTGGCATGTCTTTGAACTTTTTCAAGCTTAGCTATGTGCTTTTTCAAATGCGGATTCCAAAAGGGGGCTGCATATTCGAGTTTTGGCCTCACATAGGTTACATAAATATTTCTGAACATTTCCTTGTCCATGTGCCTGAAGGCTACCCTTACATTTGATAAGAATGCATATGCTGCCCTTACTATGCCATTTATATGTATTTCTGGAGACAAATCTGCCAGTATGTTTACTCCTAGATCTCTCTCATTTTCTGTCTCTTGAAGTTGTACTCCAGCCACCGAGTAGTCAAGCTTGGGCCTTCTTGCACTTGTACCCATTCTCATTACCTTACATTTTGAAGTATTGAATTTCATTAGCCACTTTTCTGACCACTCATGCAGATTATTTAGATCCTCCTGACGTTCTCTACCATTGTTCTCGTTTTTTACTTTCTTCACAATCTTTGCATCATCTGCAAACATATTCATGAATGAATTTACAGACTCTGGTAGGTCATTTACATATACAAGGAACAAAAGTGGCCCTAAAACTGACCCCTGTGGAACTCCACTACTAACTCTTCTCCATTCAGACACTGAGTGTCTTACTCTAACCCTCTGTTCCCTTCCTTCTAAGTAAGTTTTTATCCATTCCAAAACATTTCCACCTATTCTAGCCATTGATTGCAGCTTCCTAATAAGTCTCCCATGTGGAACAGTGTCAAACGCTTTCTGGAAGTCTAGGAATATGCAATCTTCCCAGCCCTCTCTTTCCTGTAAGATTTGGCTTACATCATCATAAAATTCTAATAAGTTTGTTACTGTTGATCTACCTTCTCTGAAGCCATGTTGCCTCACTGACAAAAAGTTGAAGGATTCCAAGTGAAGAGAGATATGTTTCCTTAGTAGTTTCTCCATAACTTTGCAAACTATGCTGGTCAAGGAAACTGGTCGATAGTTCAGAGCCGTATCCCTCCTTCCCTTTTTGAAGATAGGTATCACATTTGCTTGTTTCCAGCATCTTGGAATCTCCCCCGACTCCAGTGACTCCTTAAAT
>JAXCGZ010001892.1:320000-361422 GCA_037179515.1 Halocaridina rubra
AGCTTCTTACGTAGGGGACCGCTCTAGCAAAACCCGTAGAGTGCTCAACCTGGGATTAAGCCCACGGCGGAGCGATAGGAAGGGCATCCAGCCCTAAATTCACCATCTTCGATCCGTCTGTCCACCGAAAAATCGGGACTAATAGAGACAAATTTGAAAAAAAATCGTCATTTTAACCAAATTTTTTTATAAAATTCCTTTTATTTAATATTTCGCGTTTAGTCAAAACTATTTTATTTTATTTTATTTATTTATTTATTTTTTTGCTTGCCATTTGCTCGTCTGCCGGTCTGAAGTGAGTTTTCCCATCTTACCCCAAAGGTTTGCCTCAAATTGGATTTTATTTTTCAATAACCTCTCTCTCTCTCTCTCTCTCTCTCTCTCTCTCTCTCTCTCTCTCTCTCTCTCTCTCTCTCTCTCTCTCTCTCTCTCTCTCTCCTTTTGCTGGCATAATAACATATCACGTATGTTATATACTAAACACTAGCATCAAGATCTACGAATGAAATAATAATAATAATAAAAATAATAATAATAATAATAATAATAATAATAATAATAATAATAATAATAATAATAATGATGATGATGATGATGATGATGATGATAATAATGATAATAATTATAATAATAATAATAATAATAATAATAATAATAATAATAATAATAATAATAATAATAATAATAATAATAATAATAGAGATAATGATAATAATCACCGTCAACATTCCTTCTGCCAAAGTATAAATCCATCAAATCTCTCGTTCTTTCCCGTCATCTGTCATTCAGGGAATTAACTGTCTCCATATCAATATAAATACTATATAAAAATATTATAATATAACAAAATGCGATAACACCAGCAAAATCATACCCAGACCTAACCTAACCAAACGCCAGGTTATGTTAGGTTAAGTTAGGTTATAATACACTGTGCAGATAGTTATTTAAACGTAATACCAAAAGGATTTATCGCACCTGCTAACTCAGTGAACTGTGGTGGACGGGTGTGAGGGGAGTTGCCATGTGATGAAGCGGTGGGGGTAAACCAGCTGCGGCTGTCTGGCCTCATTGTGGAATACCCTTGCCCGCCTACCTTGTGGGTGACCCAAGCAGGGTGGAAGGGGGAGACGTGGCAACCCTTTATCCCCAAGGAGCTGAGAGGAGTGGTTGGGGTGTGTGTGGATCGTAGTGAATGCGTGTTTCTTAGCTCGACCACCCCCCTTACAAGGGGGAAAAGGCATGTGTATATGTAGATGTATGTATGTAATACTATAATAGAAATAAAATCTACAGTTTTGGCTGGAAGAAGCATAAGCGCAAAAAACCTCCCAGACAGCAGCAATAAACCATGACCATAATTATGAAAATAAGGTTCCAAATACACGTTTTAAGACATATATGAATGTATAATGAATTTTTACATTCCCAAATGTACACAAGGGAGAGAGAGAGAGAGAGAGAGAGAGAGAGAGAGAGAGAGAGAGAGAGAGAGAGAGAGAGAGAGAGAGAGAGAGAGAGTTGATTTGTATTAATGTGTGTAGGCGTACGAGAACCAGTTCTGGGGAAAACCTTTATTCAATGTAATAAATGATAAGAATATTAATTTCCTTAACAAAATTGAGGAATTAATTATACTAATTATCTATGTATATACTATTACTACTCCTACTCCTACTACTACTACTACTACTACTACTACTACTACTACTACTAATAATAATAATAATAATAGTAATAATAATTAATAAATTAATAACTAGTCGTAAGAGCCATCATTTAAAGTAAAAAAAAGAGGACCTATATAAATATGAGAAAAGGTTCCAGATGATGACACTGATGATGGTGAAGATTCTTCTTCTTCTTCTTCTTCTTCTTCTTCTTCTTCTTCTTCTTATTATTATTATTATTATTATTATTATTATTATTATTATTATTATTATTATTATTATTATTATTATTAGTAGTAGTAGTAGTAGTAGTAGTAGTAGTAGGCGTAGTAATAGCAAAATCGGCTAGTAATTCGAGCCTGGATGTTTTTTATTTATATTATCAAGGGTAGTAGAACTAATAGTAGCAGTAGTAGTAGTTGATGTCGTTGAAGCAGCAGAAGTGGAGGTAGTAGTAGTGGTAGTAAAGAAAAACAGTGTGGTGGCTTGAGAAAGTGTCTACTTGGTTTGAAAGACAAATAACTTTTAAAAATGAATAGCCATGCCGACATCGTATATGATCTAGGGAGAGATGGATTCTTCAATTAAACAAGAAGAAGTAGTAGTAGTAGTAGTAGTAGTAGTAGTAGTAGTAGTAGTAGTAGTAGTAGTAATAATACTAGTCTATTAAAAATGTAGTAGTAGTAGTAGTAGCAGTAGTCTCTTAAAATAAGGAGTGGAAAGTAGTATATGACTGACTAGGACGACTTTTCGATTCACTGTTCAGAAATTTTAACCATATTTAATATAATAAAACTATTATTTAAATTATTATTATTATTATTATTATTATTATTATTATTATTATTATTATTATTATTATTATTATTATTATTATTACTATTATTATTATTAGCCAAGCGTTTCAATATGCACATAACTTCTGATAAACACAGCATCTCCTGATCTCCATAAGATAACAGCTTTAAGGTCATGCCTTTTTGGCCTTCTCAGAACTACACATCTCCCACAGCTTGTCAAGCCCCTCTCCCTTCCACGTTCAGACGTAATCTGACACGCTCTGAACACCCCTCTTGCAATCATAATAAACTCTCAGCTTTATTTGAACGTTTCTGGAGCATTCCAAGGCTCTTACACTCTCTCATCGCTGTTCTGACATCATTGCTCAAGTACTTCAGCGATCCTTCTATCATAAAATATCAAATGCAATAATAATAATATATCTATATACATGAACCATTTTCCCCTTATTAGGGGAATGGCTTTGTCAAGGCAAAATACTCTTGACTCTTTGGGAAGAGAAAATACTGAGGACGGGATTCACAGTCCCCTTGCTCAGCACCATTTAGTCGACTCTCATACACGCAGGGGAACACGGAGGAAGTATTCTAGCAGTAATACAACAAGAAAAACAACAACAATAATTACTACTACTACTACTACTACTACTACTACTACTAATACTACTACTACTACTACTACTACTACTACTACTACTAATACTACTACTACTACTACTAATAATAATAATAATAATAATAATAATAATAAATGTCTAGGTTTCTCTACGCCTAAAACCATCTTTAAACTAAGTAAAAGAAGGCATAGAATAATATTTCATGAATATTCCCAGTATAATGTTAAAAAAATATATACATGAATACATGCCACTGTATTCATACATTCTTGAGAGTCTCTGGGGGAGGGGGGAACTGTTGCCCTAGTTTCATGTTTACTTAATCTAAACACATGTTGTATATCTTAAAATTCAAATAAACAAAACCATCACCATTTGGTTCTGCTGCTTCGCGTTGCCTACTGGCGAGTTTTCTAGATCATTCACTGGTTTGGCATAAGTTTAGTCTTCTAGAAAGATTTAGAATATTGTTTTCTGCTTAATGGCGCGTTTTCTAGAGCCTTCACAGGTTTGGCACGATTTCAGTCTTCTAGAGAAAGATCTAGAATCTTGTTTTCTGCTTACTAATGCATTTTCTAGATCATTCACTAGTCTGGTATGATATTATCCTTCTAGAGAGAGATCTATGCATCAATGACGACCTGAGGTCTAAATATTTGTTGGGTGATGAGGTATGGGACAGAAACATATGGAGAACAATGGCCAGAAACATCGACCCCACATAAAAGTGGGAAAAGATGTAGACGAAGAAGAAGAAGAAGAAGAGAGATATCTAGAATCATTTGTTTTTTGCTTACTGAAGCGTTTTCTAGACCATTCACTAGTTTAGCATGATCTTAACCTTCTAGAGAGATCTAGACTATTGTTTTCTGCTTACTGATGCGTTTTCTAGATCATCCACTGGCTTGGCACGATTTTAGTTTTCTAGAGAAAGATCTAGAATCTTGTTTTCTGCTTGTTAATGCGTTGTCTAGATAATTCGCTAGTCTGGCATGATATTATCCTTTTAGAGAGAGATCTAAAATCTTGTTTTCTGCTTACTGATGCGTTTTCTAGACCATTCACTAGTTTAGCAGAATTTTAACCTTCTAGAGAGATCTAGAATCTTGTTTTCTGCTTACTAATGCGTTTTCTAGACCATTCACTAGTTTAGCATGATATTAACCTTCTAGAGAGCTCTAGGCTACTGTTTTCTGCTTACTGGTGCATTTTCTAGAGCATCCACTGGTTTGTCACTATTTTAGTCTTCTAGAGAAAACTCTAGAATCTTGTTTTCTGCTTACTGATGTGTTTTCTAGATAATTCACTAGTCTGGCATGATATTAGCCTTCTAAGGAGAGATCTAGAATCTTGTTTTCTGCTTACTGGTGCATTTTCTAGATTATTTAATAGTCTGGCATGATATTTGCCTTCTATAAAGAAATCTAGAATCTTATTTACTGCTTACTGATGCATTTTCTAGATTATTTATTAGTCTGGCATAATATTTGCCTTCTAGAAAGAAATCTAGAATCTTGTTTACTGCTTACTGATGCGTGTTCTAGAGCATCCACTGGTTTGGCACGATTTTAGTCATCTAGAGAAATATCTAGAAACTTGTTTTCTGCTTACTGATGTGTTTTCTACATCATTCACTAGTCTGGCATGATATTATCCTTCTAGAGAGAGATCTGGAATATTGTCTTCTGCTTACTGATGCGTTTTCTAGACCATTCACTAGTTTAGCATGATTTTAACCTTCTAGAGAGATCTAGAATCATATTTTCTACTTACTGGTGCGTTTTCTAGATCATTCACCAGTCTGGGATGATTTTAGCCTTCTAGAGAGATCTAGAATCATGTTTTCTGCTTACAGATGCATTTTCTATATCATTCACTAGTCTGGCATGCTTTTAGCCTTCTAGAGAGATCTAGAAGCATGTTTTCTGCTTACTGGTGCATTGTCTAGATAATTCACTAGTTTGGTAGGATTTTAACCTAGAGAGAAATCTAGAATCTTGTCTTTTCTTTATTTTAAATTTGCTCAATGTTATACCTCTAAATATATATGCAGTTGCCTACTGGTGCGTTTTCTAGATCAGTCATTGGTTTGCATGATTTTGACCATCTAGAGAAAGATCTAGAATCTTGTCTTCTCCTTATTTTAAAATAATTTATTCATATACCTCTACATATATCTGCATATGTATTTAAAATCAGCATCTTATATGTCATATTATTCATACAAAGGGTAACAATTAAACATTAATTTTTCTTGTAATGCCTTCATATCTGTAGTCATAAGCCATGTCATGTGCTGAATTCCATGTACCTCGTAAAAATTTTTAACACTTTTATCTAAACTTGGTGATTCTGTGACGTATAAGTCCCCGTCATCATTTTTGTATTATATTTGGCATAACTGTCAAACACACACACACGATCAGGAGACGGAAAGTTACGAACTTGGGGCTCTTTCCCGTAAGCACAATTAGGTAATTACAATTAGGTAATTACACACACACACACACACACACACACACACACAACCTACAAAAGAGCAAGAAATGACTACCTAAGTAAAAGGAGAGAGGCAGAGAGAGACTATGAGAGGGACATCACCAGGAAGGCTAAAGAAAATCACAAGCTTTTCCAACAGCTTTATCAGAGGAAAACTGAAGGTAAAAGAACAGGTTTTAAGGCTAAAGAGAGCGGATGGAAGCATCACTGAGACGGATGAAGAGATCTGCAAAGAATTGAACAAGGAGTTTCAGTCAGTATTTACAGTAGAAAATACCCCACCCCCTCAGATTGCAGTGATAGAAGCTCAAGGGCCGGTATTAAAGAACATCAACCTTACAGCCACAGAGGTATGCAAAGCGCTGATGGATTTAGATGTTCATAAAGCTACAGGTCCTGATGACATATCCCCTCATGTGCTTAAAAAATGCGCAAACACAATATCAGTGGCACTAAGTATCATATTTAAGGAGTCACTGGAGTCGGGGGAGATTCCAAGATGCTGGAAACAAGCAAATGTGATACCTATCTTCAAAAAGGGAAGGAGGGATACGGCTCTGAACTATAGACCAGTTTCCTTGACCAGCATAGTTTGCAAAGTTATGGAGAAACTACTATGGAAACATATCTCTCTTCACTTGGAATCCTTCAACTTTTTGTCAGTGAGGCAACATGGCTTCAGAGAAGGTAGATCAACAGTAACAAACTTATTAGAATTTTATGATGAGGTAAGCCAAATCTTACAGGAAAGAGAGGGCTGGGCAGATTGCATATTCCTAGACTTCCAGTAAGCGTTTGACACTGTTCCACATGGGAGACTTATTAGGAAGCTGCAATCAATGGCTAGAATAGGTGGAAATGTTTTGGAATGGATAAAAACTTACTTAGAAGGAAGGGAACAGAGGGTTAGAGTAAGACACTCAGTGTCTGAATGGAGAAGAGTTAGTAGTGGAGTTCCACAGGGTTCAGTTTTAGGGCCACTTTTGTTCCTTGTATATGTAAATGACCTACCAGAGTCTGTAAATTCATTCATGAATATGTTTGCAGATGATGCAAAGATTGTGAAGAAAGTAAAAAAACGAGAACAATGGTAGAGAACTTCAGGAGGATCTAAATAATCTGCATGAGTGGTCAGAAAAGTGGCTAACGAAATTCAGTACTTCAAAATGTAAGGTAATGAGAATGGGTACAAGTGCAAGAAGGCCCAAGCTTGACTACTCGGTGGCTGGAGTACAACTTCAAGAGACAGAAAATGAGAGAGATCTAGGAGTAAACATACTGGCAGATTTGTCTCCAGAAGTACATATAAATGGCATAGTAAGGGCAGCATATGCATTCTTATCAAATGTAAGGGTAGCCTTCAGGCACATGGACAAGGAAATGTTCAGAAATATTTATGTAACCTATGTGAGGCCAAAACTCGAATATGCAGCCCCCTTTTGGAATCCGCACTTGAAAAAGCACATAGCTAAGCTTGAAAAAGTTCAAATACATGCCACGAAACTGGTGCCAGAAATACGCAACCTCAGTTATGATGAGAGGCTGAGGGAATTAGACTTACCATCACTCGAAGCTAGAAGAGTGAGGGGGGATATGGTGAGAGTCTTTAAATTCCTTCATGGTTATGATAGAGTGGATAGGGATCGATATTTTGATATGGCTGGCTCTAGAACTAGAGGTCATAGTTTGAAGCTTGGTAAGAAAACTTGTTTGCAGGATGTAAGGAAATACTTTTTCAGTGTAAGAGTAGTTGATAATTGGAATTGGCTAAGCGAGGAGGTAGTTAATTCTATCTCAATCCATAGTTTTAAGGACAGGTATGATAAGTATCACTAAGTCTAAAATGGAACCGATGAGGAGACGGGAAGATACGAGCTTTGGGCTCTTTCCCGTAAACACAATGAGGTAATCACAATTAGGTAATCACACACACACACACACACACACACACACACACTACCATCCTCTTGCCAAAGCTTGATTTTTAATATGCTAATATACATGATGGCAAAAAATGGCTTATATATATATATATATATATATATATATATATATATATATATATATATATATATATATATATATATATATATATATATATATATGAATCATTTTTACCCCGACCGGGACTCGAACCTAGGACTTATGATTACTAAGTCAAGGCGCTACCACTACACCACAGAAGGTTAAAAGGAATCCAACCTTATAGCTTTATATCTGCTATAATTAAGAATGAACGCATTCTAATTGAATGCCACTATGTTCATATTACAGATTCCCCAACCTCACTCGTGGCTTCATTTTAGCATTTAATTCAATTCCCAATCTCATTCGGGCCATGAAACAACCAATTAAGCACATTACATATGTGAAAACATGAATCATTTTTTACCCCGATCGGGACTCGAACCTAGGACTTATGATTACTAAGTCAAGGCGCTACCACTACACCACAGAAGGTTAAGAGGAATCCAGCCTTATAGCTCTATATCTGCTATACTTAGGAATGAACGCATTCTAACTGAATGCCACTATGTTCATATTACAGATTCCCCAACCTCACTCGTGGCTTCATTTTAGAATTTAATTCAATTCCCAATCTCATTCGGGCCATGAAATAACCAATTAGGCACATTATATATGTGAAAACATGAATCATTTTATACCCCGACCAGGACTCGAACCTAGGACTTATGATTACTAAGTCAAGGCGCTACCACTACACCACAGAAGGTTAAAAGGAATCCAACCTTATAGCTTTATATCTGCTATACTTAGGAATGAGCGCGTTCTAACTGAATGTCACTGTGTTCATATTACAGATTCCCCAACCTCACTCGTGGCTTCATTTTAGCATTTAATTCAATTCCCAATCTCATTCGGGCCATGAAATAACCAATTAAGCACATTACATATGTGAAAACATGAATAATTTTTTACCCCGACCGGGACTCGAACCTAGGACTTATGATTACTAAGTCAAGGCGCTACCACTACAGTGAGGTTGGGGAATCTGTAATATGACATAGTGGCATTCAGTTAGAATGCGTTCATTCCTAAGTATAGCAGATATAAAGCTATAAGGTTGGATACCTTTTAACCTTCTGTGGTGTAGTGGTAGCGCCTTGACTTAGTAATTATAAGTCCTAGGTTCGAGTCCCGGTCGGGGTAAAAAATGATGCATGTTTTCACATATGTAATGTGCTTAATTGGTTATTTCATGGCCCGAATGAGATTGGGAATTGAATTAAATGCTAAAATGAAGCCACGAGTGAGGTTGGGGAACCTGTAATATGAACATAGTGGCATTCAGTTAGAATGCGTTCATTCCTAAGTATAACAGATATAAAGCTATAAGGTTGGATTCCTTTTAACCTTCTGTGGTGTAGTGGTAGCGCCTTGACTTAGTAATCATAAGTCCTAGGTTCGAGTCCCGGTCGGGGTAAAAAATGATTCATGTTTTCACATATGTAATATGCTTAATTGGTTATATATATATATATATATATATATATATATATATATATATATATATATATATATATATATATATATATATATATATATATATATATATATATATATATATATATATATATATATATATATATATATATATATATATATATATATATATATATATATATATATATATATATATATATATATATATATATATATATATATATATTCTAACCTACCTTAACCTAACCTTTCTTCGCTGTGGATAAAGACAAGTCCCAATTCTTCAGAAACTCCTAAATTCTTAACGAAAATCAGTCAGAAAAATGTAGAGAATCCGATCTCATAATTACGGGAAAATGGAAAATCACTGGAACTAGTCACACATCTCTGGTGTGACCCTCGCTTTGCACATGGTCATATTCACTCCTTAAAAGGAAACGGAGGTTCGGTAGACAGAAAGTGACGGGGGGAGGGGGAGACGGGCAAAAC
The DNA here is from genome assembly GCA_037179515.1 of Halocaridina rubra. NCBI lineage: Eukaryota > Metazoa > Arthropoda > Malacostraca > Decapoda > Atyidae > Halocaridina > Halocaridina rubra. The sequence goes on from JAXCGZ010001892.1 coordinate 329,541, forward strand.
ATGTGATGACAGTATGTATAAGTTCACTACCCAAAAATAGATAAATACATAAATAAGGAAAGAAATAAAGTAATTGCGCAGTCCGTGACAAAGGACATCAGAGCTGTCTTCTGCTGGGAAGGGGGTAGAAACTGTTCATGAATCTTATACATACATACATACATATACCTTGGCTGTTTCCCCCTTTAATATTAAGATTAAAAGGATCGGGTAAAGGTTAGCGACTCCAGAACATTAAACTTACCCAGGATATTGTTAGGTTAAGTTAGGTTTGGATAGGTTAATGCCTAAGCTAACATATTCAAACCGAACTAACCTGACTTCTTAAAGGGGTTAATCACTGTTCTGGGGTTGCTGATATTTACCTGGTCCGAAGAAAACCTTAGCACACCTGTTCATATCTCTTCGATATTACATTCTTACTTTCCTAAAGTTTAAGTAGTCACCGTGGCTCAAGCGGTTGAGTCCTCGACTCTGAGGCGTCAGGTCGAGGGTTCGCGCCCCGTCACGGTCTGAGATTAGCAAGGGCATGCACTCAGGGTAACGATTACATCTGCCAAAACAAGTCCTTCGCAAGAAGGCAACCGTCCTAGCCCTTGGTAGAAAAGGGAGTCCGTGACGTAAAACCGGAACTTTCCTGAAGTTTAAGTTCAGGAATTTTCTAACCATCAGAAAGTCTACGAACCCAAAGAAAGTAACAGATTCCTTCACAAGTCTGCTTCGAGTGTGACACTCGCCATAGGACAGGTCACACCAACGAAACTCAAAAACATGAATTTACTCTCAAAAACAGGTCAATTTAAATATCTTTCCATAAGAATAATTAGAGATGCGATAAATTATGAAACTTACATATATAATTTCATTTACAAAGTTGTTTTTTAAGACATTTTGCATCAGGTTACTTGAAAACAAGAGATGTTTTCTGTATGCATCAGGTAACTTGAAAACAAGAGCCGTTTTCTGTGTTTATGTGACGGTTTATTAAAAAAAAAAAAAGCAGGTTAATAGAGACAACGAGCTTTGAAAAAAGGCGAGAGAGAGAGAGAGAGAGAGAGAGAGAGAGAGAGAGAGAGAGAGAGAGAGAGAGAGAGAGAGAGAGAGAGAGAGAGAGAGAGAGAGAGAGAGTCAAAAGTTTATAGTTCACAGCCATTTCATGTTTTACAACACCAACCAACTCTGTTTAATGTTTACACTGTATGTAGATAACTTCAGATCTGTTTATATTTATAATATAAACTTGACACAATACACCAAGACAACCCTTGTTCAATCTTCGAAGTGAATTTTGTAAATTTAATCATGTGAATTTCTCAACATACACACACACACACTTTCGTTATTGACAAATCTATATTTTTTAATTTTTCTTTTCATGTTTTCTCTCTTCACACTTTTCTCTTTCCTAATATTTACAGTAAAATATTCACAACTGGTGTAATATTAATATTAACCGTAAACAGCAGAACTAACATCATTATTAAATTCTTTCACACACACACACACACACACTATTGCAAATAGTGGTCGCTATCTCCGGAGTACAGTGGAGACTACCACACCTACGCTGTAATTATAATATACAGCAACTCCACCCTTTATTTTGTCCGAACACTGTCTCTTCTACTGTAAATACGGTGGAAGTGAGTCTGTGAAGAACATACAGGCATAATATTGAAGTCAATGCAAGCTTCTGCAATGCAGAAGAACTTTGCATTTTAAAATACTTCCTGAAAATGTACATATCTCGAAAGAAGTTAGCTAATAATTTCGAGTCTTTAAATCCCTTCCATATATTTTTAACATGAAGTATAGTCCTATTTATTTTACTGTTCGTATAAGGAATATAAACACCGCTGTACGTAATATATAAATATGAGATTATAGAAAATATTTGCAATGCTTAAAAACGACTATTTGTGTTCGCTTTTTGTACTTATACACTCAACTACGATTCTTTCACTTTAGACATTGGCCCGATTTCTCAAACAGTGTAAACCTAGGATACCATATTGTTAGTTATTTAGAGACACAAATGGATTTCATAAACGTATTTGACGCGGTTTTGTGTATGGCTAGGATCTCGTACGGGATCCTAGCCATACACAGAACCGCGTCAGATGCGTTTATGAAATCCATTTGTGTCTAGCTAACTAACAATATGGTATCCTAGGTTTACTCTGTTTGAGAAATCGGGCCAAAGTCTAATGTAGTCAATAAAAAAGCTAGTTACATGACCTATCAGATGTACAATAAAATTCCAATTATGTATGTTCATATTTCAACCACTAAGCAAATGGTAGTTAACAGATAATACTCGTACTTGGATAATATATAAAATGGCCTTATCGAAAACAATATAAATGGCATCCAATTTACACTGAATGTATGAGTATCATAAAAGTTTCAAGCCGATAAATAAATCCAATTTTATATATTGCCAGATATAAATTAAACCCATTTGAAACACTTCAAACTAAACTGAAACGGGCTTCAAATTGCATTTTAAACGCTGGAATACTGTAATTTACCAGGTTCTGCAACTTTTTGTGAGTATACCTCCTGGAGATGACTCATTTTCCCATTCGGGTCAAGTGTCTGGTCACAGCAGAATCGGAAAGGTTGTTTAGGGCTTTAAAAACCATATACAGGCATTCTTGCTTTCACTTGTTTCATCAATGGGTTTTGCTAAATATGCAAGTGTGTGTGTGTGTGTGTGTGTGTGTGTGTGTGTGTGTGTGCAAAAGCCAGAGACTGCATTTCATGAACGCACTTATCAAACAGTTGAAATTAAATAACAGAAGAAATTTAGATTGCTACAGATTTGACTACTCAGTTCTTCATAACGTAAAACCACAAATGTTATTGAAAATAAAATGCTGAGCCATCAACAATCTGAATTTCAGATCAAAACTTAGCACGAGGGTCTGCCCCTCTCTTTTTTCTCTTACTTTATTTAATTTTCGTGCTTTTCCCTCCAATTCCCTCCCCTTTTTTCCCCTCCTATCCTATCCCATCCTAAAAAAAAATGCTGAGAGAGAGAGAGAGAGAGAGAGAGAGAGAGAGAGAGAGAGAGAGAGAGAGAGAGAGAGAGAATTTGTACCAATGGACAAACTAGTTACTTATAAGAATGTTATTTTTTTTTTTTACCTATCGAAAGTGTTTTCGAAGTTCACACATTTCTACGTCAAATTTCGTATTCAAGAACGACATTAAAAGCGTAATAATATGGCAACACCAACTCCTATTATTTAAAACTAATATCAAACGGTTATTTTTTTATAATAAATGAGTCTGGATTATTTCATTCATGTCCCACATATTCACCGGTACACAATGAGTACACCTCGTCCGGACGAGGGAGAGTTTTATCTCTCTGTCCTTCCCTTTCTAACGGCTCAGAGTTTACTGCCCTTTTGGCCATGAGTTTACTGCCCTTTTAAACAAATAAAAATGATGAATAGCCTAATTATTCACATACTGATAAATGTATATAATATACTTTAGAATGTGGATATATTGTTAACACTTTCGATATTTATAATATGTAAAAGTAGTCATTCACAATTAATTGATTTATTTATGTCGTTTTTTAAATTTAGACTTAATAGACTAGACATGAAAAACTCATTCAGAATTTGAGGACATTTTGAAGAAGACAAGAAATCAGTATAAATGGACTACAAATTAAAAGAAGCAACAACGCGATTAAGGGAATATAATGTGAAAAGTATATTGGTTTTCCAGAGTAAAAAAGATGAATAAAAACTGGATTTTACTAGTCTAAAAGGATAAAAGAGAAAGTAGAAGCTATTATATAGCCTACCCTGAGGCTTGGAGTAGGTGTATCTGGAAAACAGCTGTGATAGGTGTTTGGCGAAATGGTTATAGTGAGTTACAAGGATATGCGAGAAATATGTGCATGGATGTTAAAGAAGAAGAAGAAGAAGAAGAAGAAAAGAGACGCAAGTACACAGACTAAATAATTAACGTTTATATAGAATGGTTGATTAAGGCAATTGTGGTTAAGAGAAGCCAAGAAAAAAGTATGCTCTGAGCAGCAGAAAAGAAGAAGAAGAAGAAGAAGAAGAAATCAGGTCTGAAATGTGGCAGTCTAGCCACCTGGAATAAAGAAAAGTTTATTGTCGTTGGTGTAGGAATATTACGGAATTTGCATTATAAACAAGTTAAGCTTTTAAAATACCGAACAATTAAACTCTAAGGATAATTAATGCTAAATATTCTTTCATAGATGACGCATCGAAGTTATAACTATATTGAAATAGAAAGCGAAGTATGATACTACAGCCATAAAACCTTATAAAGCCTAAGAATATTTGATGATTTAAATAAGTGACAATCCGAAACGGCTGTTTTCATATACATGGTATGAGTTTTAATCCCTATCTTCCACATTATATAATTTCTAACATAAATTAAACTAACATTATGAAGATCACGAAAAAAAAAAGAGGAAAAGGCTTGTAAAAGTTTTTCCTCTTGTCAGCTCAGCGTTCAAAAACGAGAAATTTAGCTCGAGTAATATTATAACGGAGAAAAAAGTTCATCATTTTGGGAACTCAACAAAGCAGGGAGCAAACCAGTTAATATATGGAGACAATGTGGAACAATTCTTTCACGAGCGGGAACTTCGATAAGGGACAAAAAGTACAGCCAAGCAGTTGATGGTAATAAACAAAACAAAAATATACTGATGTCGTGCTTTGTTTACGAAATGCAAATGATCTCGAAATTCGAGCAGTGATCGAAAAAGCTACTTCGGCCTAGTATGGATCAGTCGTCAAAACTCTTGGCATAGAAGTACAGATTACATAAATACTCGCAAAAGGGTTGCTTGCAGGTCATAATTTTGAAACCGAAGGGCGTGTGTGTTTGGCATGTTTATCTTGCAGTCACTTCTCCTTGTTATGGAGTGACCAATTATATGTTTATAATAAGATTTTATAATAATATTTTTTCTTTTTTGTTATTATTATTATTATTATTATTATTATTATTATTATTATTATTATTATTATTATTATTATTATTATAAGATACTATATATATATATATATATATATATATATATATATATATATATATATATATATATATATATATATATATATATATATATATATATATATATATATATATATATATATATATATATATATATATATATATATTATATATATATATATATATATATTAATAACACTGAACTGTTAACATACAGTTTAAAATGGTAGGAAAAGCCCATTAAATAAAAACAACGAATATATATATATATATATATATATATATATATATATATATATATATATATATATATATATATATATATATATATATATATATATATATATATATATATATATATATATATATATATATATATATATATATATATATATATATATATATATATATTAATAACACTGAACTGTTAACATACAGTCTAAAATGGTAGGAAAAGCCCATTAAATAAAAACAACGACTATATATATATATATATATATATATATATATATATATATATATATATATATATATATATATATATATATATATATATATATATATATATATATATATATATATATATATATATATATATATATATATATATATATATATATATATATATATATATATATATATATATATATATATATATATATATATATATATATATATATATATATATGAAAAATTTTTCACCCAGACCGGGACTCGAACCTAGGACTTATGATTACTAAGTCAAGGCGCTACCACTACACCACAGAAGGTTAAAAGGAATCCAACCTTATAGCTTATATCTGCTATACTTAGGAATGAACGCATTCTAACTGAATGCCACTATGTTCATATTACAGATTCCCCAACCTCACTCGTGGCTTCATTTTAGCATTTAATTCAATTCCCAATCTCATTTGGGCCATGAAGTAACCAGATAAGCACATTACATATGTGAAAACATGAATAATTTTTTACCCCGACCGGGACTCGAACCTAGGACTTATGATTACTAAGTCAAGGCGCTACCACTACAACACAGAAGGTTAAAAGGAATCCAACCTTATAGCTTATATCTGCTATACTTAGGAATGAACGCATTCTAACTGAATGCCACTATGTTCATATTACAGGTTCCCCAACCTCACTCGTGGCTTCATTTTAGCATTTAATTCAATTTTCAATCTCATTCGGTCCATGAAATAACCAGATAAGCACATTACATATGTGAAAATATGAATAATTTTTTACCCCGACCGGGACTCGAACCTAGGACATATGATTACTAAGTCAAGGAGCTACCACTACACCACAGAAGGTTAAAAGGAATCCAGCCTTATAGCTTATATCTGCTATACTTAGGAATGAACGCATTCTAACTGAATGCCACTATGTTCATATTACAGATTCCCCAACCTCACTCGTGGCTTCATTTTAGCATTTAATTCAATTTTCAATCTCATTCGGTCCATGAAATAACCAGATAAGCACATTACATATGTGAAACCATGAATCATTTTTTACCCCGACCGGGACTCGAACCTAGGACTTATGATTACTAAGTCAAGGCGCTACCACTACACCACAGAAGGTTAAAAGGAATCCAACCTTATATCTTATATCTGCTATACTTAGGAATGAACGCATTCTAACTGAATGCCACTATGTTCATATTACAGATTCCCCAGCCTCGCTCGTGGCTTCATTTTAGCATTTAATTCAATTCCCAATCTCATTCGGGCCATGAAATAACCAGATAAGCACATTACATATGAACATAGTGGCATTCAGTTAGAATGCGTTCATTCCTAAGTATAGCAGATATAAGCTATAAGGTTGGATTCCTTTTAACCTTCTGTGGTGTAGTGGTAGCGCCTTGACTTAGTAATCATATGTCCTAGGTTCGAGTCCCGGTCGGGGTAAAAAATGATTCATGTTTTCACATATGTAATGTGCTTATCTGGTTATTTCATGGCCCGAATGAGATTTGGAATTGAATTAAATGCTAAAATGAAGCCACGAGTGAGGTTGGGGAATCTGTAATATGAACATAGTGGCATTCAGTTAGAATGCGTTCATTCCTAAGTATAGCAGATATAAGCTATAAGGTTGGATTCCTTTTAACCTTCTGTGGTGTAGTGGTAGCGCCTTGACTTAGTAATCATAAGTCCTAGGTTCGAGTCCCGGTCGGGGTAAAAAATGATTCATGTTTTCACATATGTAATGTGCTTATCTGGTTATATGTATATATATATATATATATATATATATATATATATATATATATATATATATATATATATATATATATATATATATATATATATATAAAGTACTCATTAATTTCGCCACCTTAACTGGCCACCTTCTCAAAGTACTTTGGGAGTTGGCCAGTTAAGGTCGCAAAATTAATAAGTACTTTATATATATATATATATATATATATATATATATATATATATATATATATATATATATATATATATATATATATATATATATATATATATATATATATATACATTTTCGTTGTTGTATTCAATGGGCTTTTCCTACCATATACATACATACATATATATATATATATATATATATATATATATATATATATATATATATATATATATATATATATTTATATATTTATATATATATATATATATATATATATATATATATATATATATATATATATATATATATATATATATATATGTGTGTGTGTGTGTGTGTGTGTGTGTATGCATGTATGCATGCATGTACGCTTGTATGAATATATGTATGTATGTATGTATGTATGTATGCTCATATATATATATATATATATATATATATATATATATATATATATATATATATATATATGGATTCGGTTTTACGTCACGAACTCCCTTCTCTACTAAGGGCTAGGACGGTGGCCTTCTTGCGAAGGACTTGCTTTGGCAGATCTAATCGTTACCCAGATTGTATGCCCTTACTGACCTGAGTCCATATATATATATATATATATATATATATATATATATATATATATATATATATATATATATATATATATATATATATATATATATTAATAATACTGAACTGTTGACAACATACAGTCTAGAATGGTAGGAAAAGCCCATTAAATAAAACAACGAATATATATATATATATATATATATATATATATATATATATATATATATATATATATATATATATATATATATATATATATATATATATATATATATATATATATATATATATATATATATATAAAGTACTTATTAATTTCGTGACTTAAACTGGTCACCTTGAACTTTGAGAAGGTGACCAGTTTAGGTCACGAAATTAATAAGTACTTTTTATATATATATTTTCGTTGTTTTATTTAATGGGCTTTTCGTACCATATATATATATATATATATATATATATATATATATATATATATATATATATATATATATATATATAGAGAGAGAGAGAGAGAGAGAGAGAGAGAGAGAGAGAGAGAGAGAGAGAGAGAGAGAGAGAGAGAGAGAGAGAGAGAGAGAGAGAGAGAGAGAGAGAGAGAGAGAGAGAGATTTTAAAACTTAAATAAGAAGAGCCAGACCAAGAATAAATATTTGTAAAATGATGTATCGCATGTTTATTAACACAGTATAACATGTCTAGGAGTCCTTGGATTCTTCAAGGCAGCGAAATTGATACAAACATTTAGAAAAAGTGCCAGTAATGACACGGAAATGGAGAGTTTGATAAGGTTTACATTCGAGCAGATTTGAGATAACTGGAAACAAACAAAAATCCAAGCACCCTACTGGATTCCGCATTGGCAAAAACATAATAAAGCTACGAAGCTGGTGACAAAGAAAAGAAATCTCTGTTATGAAGAAAGGCTGAAGGAGCTGGACTTACCTCCATGTGAATATAGAGGCAGCTTTTTTTTTTATTCAACTGCAGTTATGACTAAGCTTAAAAACACATATTAACTTGCTGGAGAGAGTTCATATTCATAATGCCAAGCTGGTGGGAAAAAAAAAAAAAAAAAAAAAAAAAAAAAAAAAAAAAAAACAATATCTCAGTTATGAAGAGAGGATAAAGAGTCAGAAGTATCACCGCTTAAAGACAGAAGTGATTGTTATATTCATCTATGGTTCTGACTGAATTTAAACAAAAATAGAAAAATATATTAACATACTAGAGAAAGTTGAATTGCAGGACAGAGCTGGTGATAGAGACACGAAATCTCAGTTATGAATAGAGGTTGAAGTGTTAGACTTACCATCATTAGAAGCCAGTTTTTGAATTTCTCAACGATTTCCATAATGCTGATGACAAAAATAGGAATGCAAGTTATGAGGAAAGGCCGAAAGCGTTAGATTTACCACTACTTGAGACTAGAAGAAAAAGGGAATTTTCCCAATGCTAGTGAGAGAAATAAGAAACCTCAGTTATGAGAAAAGATTGAAGGAGTTGGAATTATCGCCACTAGAAGACAGAAGGAACAGGAGAGAAATTGTAACCTGTTCTTATATATATCTAAGCAATTGTCTTTGAGCTTAAAAAAGAAAACATTTTAACAAACTAGAGACAGTTTAGAGACATGTTACAAACTGGATAGAAATACAAAATTTCTGATACGATAAGAGGCTGAAGGAATTTGGCTTACTTCTAACTGAAGCCGAAAAGGGGGGAGATAAGGCACGGTTTTTTTTTAATTCCTCCATGGTTTTAGAAAGCTGGTGATAGAGATAAGAAATCTCAGTTATAAGGGAAGGCTGAAAGAGTCAGACTTACAACCCATGTACAGAAGATAGATTGGGGATATAGTAACAGTATTTCAATTTCTCCGCTTTATTGATAGACACATGCACACACAAATATCTATCTATCTATCTATCTAAACAAGCATACATACATACATACGTACGTACGTACGTACATACGCACGCACGCATTCACGCACGCATGCACGCACGCAAAAAAAACACACACACGCACGCACGCACGCACGCACACACACACATACATACATACATGCATACATACATACATACATGCATACATATATACATATATACATATATATATATATATATATATATATATATATATATATATATATATATATATATATATATATATATATATATATATATATATATATATATATATATGGCATTCCACAATTTAAGGGAATATAAAATATAAAAGTAACCATGGTAACTTTTTAATGCTTGTAGGCCTTTACCATGAATGTTCATTTGTAAAAGAAAACTTAGGTTATATTAGGTTAGGTTAGGTTGATATTCCAATGCATTTTTTCTCAGGCTCAGGTTTGCTCATTACAGCATTGGTTTAAGAAAATCAAGCAATAATGGAGAACTGTCTTGGTTCAGTGGAGAGGGCTGGAACTAGCATGGGCATCCGGTCGTAAAAGTTTGATACAAAAGAAATCATAAGTCTCTGAGAAGCTAGTAAAATACAGCGACCCCATATGAATCAGGGGAAAAGGTAAAAGAAGAAGAAGAAGAATAAGAAGAAGAAGAAGAAGAAGAAGAAGAAGAAGAAGAAGAAGAAGAAGAAGAAGAAGAAGAAGAAGATGTTTTTTTTTTCAATAGTCAGCGACTGGACATACTGTACAAAGGAAGCTAAGGTAGGGTCAAGAAGAAGAAGAAGAAGAAGAAGAAGAAGAAGAAGAAGAAGAAGAAGAAGAAGAAGAAGAAGAAGAAGAAGAAGAAGAAGAAGAAGAAGAAAGAGAAGAAGAAGAAGAAAAAAAAGAAGAAGAAGAAGAAGAAGAAGAAGAAGAAGAAGAAGAAGAAGAAGAAGAAGAAGAAGAAGAAGAAGAAGAGGAGGAGAAAATTAAGAAAAAAAAAACATATCAAAAGAGAAAGGATAAATAGAAAAGAAAAATGACGCATATGATAAAGAAGAAGAAGAAGAAGAAGAAGAAGAAGAAGAAGAAGAAGAAGAAGAAGAAGAAGAAGAAGAAGAAAACCCTTCCATTTCCAAAACTCCTCGCGTGGACATTCTTTGAAGCAAGGTTACGTTTGGGGTCAGTCGCTTTGCCAAGCGTTTACCTGTGCTTATCTTAAAAGGGCAAGACTTCAGCTATAGAAGGTGAGATCAGGTATTGGAGTCAAGTTTACATACAGGTGTTCACCATACCTGTCAATTAATAGCTTTATATGTATCTCTCGCTGAAGGACTTGCTGAAAGAGAAGACAGGTGCCATATATAAATCCTTTTTGTCTTATAGAATAGATGGAAATAAGTCGTGGAGTGATTAAACATATATCTAGAGGAAGGAACTAGCGTTAGACATGCAGTATCTGACTGGAATATGGTTAGTAATGGGGTTCTGCAAGGATAATTTAAAAGACCACTTCTGTGTCTTTTATGTGTAAGTAATCTGCCAGAGTCTGTAAATGTATTTTAATTATTCTTGCAGATAGTACAAAGACTGTAAATATTGTAAATGATGAAAATGGTGGTAAGGAACTTTAGGTAAACCTAAATAGTCCTAATGAGTGTTCAAACAATTGGCTAATGTGATTCAAAGCTTCAAAATACAAAGCAAAGGGATTTGGGCAAACGTACAAGAAGATTCATGATTAAGCACAATAGAATGAGATGAACTTTAAAAATCTGTGAATGAAATAGATCTAGGAGAAAGTGTGTAGGCGGATCTGTCTCCGAAAATGCATAAAAATTGCATAATTAGAGCAGTCTATGCTTTCTTAACAAACATAAGGGCAACTTTCAGGCATGTAGACACAAAAATGATTCGAAACTTTTGCAAATAGGACTGGCCAGTTAAGATTCTTTTCGTATGGCTACATCAACACCGGATATTCTGGTGTATTTGTTACACATCTGTTACAATCCCCTCACATCTGACAAGTGTTCCTCTGTGTGTCGTAAGAGTTGACTAAATGAGGAGGAGCGAGGGGACTTGGAATCCCCTCCTTTATAATTCTCTTCCCAAAGAGTCAGAGTATTTTGTCTAGACTCAGCCAGTCTCTTTATATGGGGAAAATGGCTCATGTATATAGGTTTAATTTTCTTGGTGCCCGAGCCCGACGAGAAATTTTCTTTTCTTGTCCTGATGTCACACTCATAAAAACAAACATGAATTGTGTGATGTTTGAGCTTGATTATGCAGCACCCTTCTTACGAGGAAAGGCTGAGAAAGTAACTTTTTTTTTTTCATGGATGTGACACCTGGACAGGTTAGGAAATTGCCTCATCAGGCCCGAGCACCAAGAAAACATTAAGACGCAGAAAAAGTAGAAGGCAAAGGAGAGGGCAGAAATGAGGAAATGATACACATTAGGAAAAGGACAGGCTGAAAGAATAGTCGAAATACTGAGGACCTACAGATTATGGCAGGATTAGGCCCTAAGATGACGATACATCCTCTTACCACATTGTGACTTGAACTAGAAGAAAGAGGGTGAATATGGTGAAGGATCATAAATTCCTCCACAATTTTTGTTATAGATGAATGGGAGAGATAGACTGATATAGATGGCTTTAGAATTAGAGGTCATAGTTTAAGAACTTCGTTAGAAAACTTAACATTGTGTTCTATTGCCCCCTGTACTGTACTGTACTAGTTACATGTCCCCAGATATATTTATGTACAAATATCTTTATGCCTTTTAATAATGCAACGATGAAATATAGAGAACCATATTCTATTTAGCTCATAATGTCTAACTTTTTTTTTTTTTTTTTTTTTTTTTTTTTTTTTTTTTAAGTATGAAAGGATTGTCTGTCAACCTTCATCAGAGAGAATTCTTCTTCAGCTTAAATTTATGAGAGATACTCCAATTGACTGAGAAGTTGGTTACAAGAGCGGTCTGCGCTTTGAACATTTGAAATTCAAAAGGATTTATTTTACACATACGCAAAATGTATAAGATGAAGAAAGTATACATATGTATAAGGTATACATGGCCAGCCTCTTGCGGTAGTTGTGATAATAATTCGCTTTTTGTGGTGCTTTGACCTTCTTAAATACTTGACTGATGTATATAATTCTTGGTTAAATGTGCTTATATTTTATGTATATAATTCTTGGTTATATGTGCTTATATTTTGGGAAGAGAGAATGTGAAAATAAAACCTAAATATATGACGCTACTACTACTACTACTACTACTACTACTACTACTACTACTACTACTACTACTACTTTTTGAGGTTTCGTTGAAATTTATCTGTACCGAGCCTATGAAGAACTATATTTTTTATTATAAAAATATTTGATCACTGGAATCTGCAAAGCAGGGAATTTCAAACATTAACTACATTCAGAGTTTTAAGGAAAAATACTGTAAGTATCAAAAACGAATCGACCATGAGATAGTACGTTATGAGCATTGAGTCTTTCACGTGTTAATAACTACGTATGATAAGTGTCAGTGATACAGTATCGACCAGGTGATGGAGAGTTACGAGAATGAGTCTTTACCGTGAGTAAATTTATGTGAATGAAAATACAAACACATGTTCGGATCACACGCTTATAAACAAGAGAAGGGCTACTTCACCGTTTTGGGAAACTCAATAACAAGAAAATACCTTGGGGGAAACAATATTCCTTGGCACACACCCACACCCACACACACCCACACATACACTCACACACACACACACACACACACAAGCATGCACACACACACACACACACACACAGAAGCACGCACACACACACACACATACAACATCTTCTTCGGTCATAATTGCATTATGCATGACTGTAAGGTATGGGAAATGGAGTGAAGGCTTAGGCAAGCATTATTTTATTTTATTTTTTTTTAGGTCTGTCTGAGTGAATGTGACAAGAAAAATTAAGATTTTTTATATGAAGTGCATTATGTTAGGAGATTATCAATGATCAAATGTCATTAGCTATACCCATGACACTATAATAAAATTAAATCATTTACTTTTATTTTCAACAAGGAGTAGCTTCAAGAGTCTGGAGTCATTACCAGTGGACTGTCATTGTCACTCAGCTGGCCCAGTGAGTTGACCAGGATTTGCGTCCTCTAGATACTGAAAGTAGCGCCGTAGAAAGAAAAAAGTTTAACTACACTATCTGCTAGAGCCATTTTGCCTCTATGCCCAGTCCACTTTGGCCAAAGTGGCCTCCTTAAGAGAGTCCTTAAGTACAAACAGATATGCTTACAAAGTGAACAACAGCGCTCAGAGATCGTATTCCTGGGATCTAGGTCACTGAATAAGAGGTAGGATATGAGCAAGAGAAAGGTCATAGGCCTAAAAGTAATATGGAATTTTGTGTTGATTGAACATGGCCAATTTCTTCTATATATGGTTCTGACCAAAAGAAGAGGATGAGGTACTGCTTTGCCTGAAGATACTGATCAACCACAGGCATCATATATCTGCATACATACAAACCCTTGCTCAGCTGGTAAAAAGTTTTCAGCTTCCAATGCTGTAAAATCACCAAAACTGGACAATAAATATGTCACTGTGAGAAAACACTCAGCAATCTTTTTATCCCATAGAATGTGCCAAATAGGATAATGGGACCTTTGTCCAAAAACACCCATTTCTACTGTCATTCATGATCATTAAATCCTTCCATCAGTAGCTCGATGGACAATGAGATATAATATAATGTAAAATACCCCAGATTTTATGGTGTCAACTTGACAACAACAATACCAAGACACTTGTCATCAATCTAACATCATGTTTTCACATCTTGGTATGAAAATTCTTGTTCTTTTACAGCTTCTCTGTTTCTCCAGCTCTCTATATGCCTAGCCATCCTTCTAATCTTCCTTGTTCTTTGTCAGTTTATTTCATATCTACCTCATCCTCTGCACCTTCCTTGAGGAACATGAGTTGTCTGAAAGTAACTTAGGCATACTGCTCCCCACTGAAACACTGTACAGTATAGCTATTCTTTTTCTGATTTGCAAATGCATTCTTTTTGTGCTCTGACGTTCCTGAATCTATTCCATTATGCATGAGAGGCCCAATAATTTGAATGGGAAATCCAGTGTGCAAAAAGGCCCATATACAGGCTGACTGAAAATAATTCTATTTATAGCACATCCAAGTTAACATTGAATACCTAAGCTATGCAATTCCCACTGAAACACTGTACAGTATTGTTAACCTTTTCCTGAGTTGTGAAAAAAACTTTCTTTGGGTCTTGTACTCATTTTTATCCATTCCATTTTGAACAAAGATCAATATATTAGCTGAATCCAAAACCATTTTGATCATTAAGAGTATTAGACATCTGAGTTTACTGGTCGGTCCATTGAAATACTGACCAGCATTGCTATCAGAACCCAAAGCAGCAAATGCATTCTATTTTGGACCTTGTGGTTATCTGAATCCATTCCATTAGGCTCAAGGCTCCATGTGTCTGTTGGCTTAAAACTGAAGAATTCTGTTCATTGCTGTCTTAGTGTGGCTCTGGACTAACCCACTGGGTGGCATTAGTGACCCAAGAACTGAGCTAAACAACTCACTAGAATAATTTATTAAAGCACTACATATTGGCTCATCTTCTCTAGTTTACAATATCCATCTGGGGCTAGTTGTGTGTGTGTGTATTTTTAAATTATATATATGTATTTATTTTTCGATTTATCTATCTACTTTTATTTATCTATTGATTATCTAAATAAGTTATGTTTCTTTTGATCTGCATTCAGTGACATATCACTAATTTTTTATAATAATAATAATAATAATAATAATAATAATAATAATATTAATAATAATAATAATAATAATAATAATAATAATAATAATAATAACAATAATAATAATGATAATAATAATTATAATAATAATAATAATAACAATAATAATAATAATAATAATAATAATAATAATAATAATAATAATAATAATAATAATAATAATAATAATAATTATTATTATTATTATTATTATTATTATTATTATTATTACCTTATATCAAATCCCTATCAACTGAAGATACTATTCCACCACAAATACTAAACATCTAATGGTGCGCTTTATGAGCCTGTTGAATTAATAAGGTCTCTCAACACGTGGTTCTGGTGAAGAGATGATAAACAAAACCATTTATTTGGAATAAAACTTTTAACTCCTTGGTATAAGATCAATAAGGAAGTACACACACACACACACACACACACACACACACACACACACACACACACACACACACACACACACACACACACACAGTCTTTAAATTCCTTCATGGTTATGATAGAGTGGATAGGGAACGATATTTTGATAGCTTCGTAAGAAAACTTCTTTGCAGGATGTAAGGAAATACTTTTTCAGTGTAAGAGTAGTTGATCATTGGAATTCGCTAAGCGAGGAGGTAGTTAATGCTATCTCAATCCATAGTTTTAAGGACAGGTATGATAAGTATCACTAAGCAGAATATGGAAGCGATCAGGAGACGGGAAGATACGAGCTTTGGGCTCTTTCCCGTAAACACAATTAGGTAATCACAATTAAGTAATCACACACACTTGCCCCATGAAGACTGCAGTTCTCATTCGCGTGTTAGTGGAATGAAAACAAGTAAATTGACTAATAGATTAATACGTCCTATGCAGATTTATATCATGACTTGATGAATACACATCAAATCTTCATCACGAGATATGTATTGGAAAAAAATACAAAGGAAAAATGTAGAGGAAAACATTTTCGCGCTGCAAATTCTGGAAGCTTCTTACGTACACAAGTTGGCTAACTAGATTGAATTATTCTGCAACTGTAAAAGCAAAAAAAACGGAGGGGAGAGATAAGGAGGCTTAAAGTCCCTTCACAAACAATAATAGAGACTTCACAAATACACACACACAAACCATAAAATTAATGGATAGCTGAAAAAGCAGTGAACTAAGTGTGTGTGTGTGTGTGTGTAAGAGAGAGAGAGAGAGAGAGAGAGAGAGAGAGAGAGAGAGAGAGAGAGAGAGAGAGAGAGAGAGAGAGAGAGAGAGAGAGAGAGAGAGAGAGAGAGAGAGAGAGAGTCAAAGTCAAAGTCAAAGTCAAAAACTTTATTCCATCAAAAATGGCTATTACATGATAATTAATCTAATTACAAATTACAATGTAAAATGTCAAAATAAAAAAAATAAAATTTGCAAAGCACAAAATCAAAGAGAGAGAGAGAGAGAGAGAGAGAGAGAGAGAGAGAGAGAGAGAGAGAGAGAGAGAGAGAGAGAGAGAGAGAGAGAGAGAGAGAATTTACAAGTTTTTCCTTAAAAATATGATTTCTTTACTGAAAACACATCGGGAAAAAATTCTATATTGGGTCTAAGCATGTCAACTATACACCTTTTTATTTACTTATAAACCACCAAGAATAATATACATACTCATTGTTTCATAGCAATTACACAATTTATACACCCAAGAATACATAAAATGTACACAGACGATATATATATATACACTCATTTATTTATAGCAAGTACACAAAACCATTTGTTTCTTTGATGACAAGAACGAGATCAAGTAACCAAGATGAGACATGGTTGTGTACATTATATTTCGCATAGATATTATTTATTCATTTATTTATTTATTTCGATAACTGTACATGGGGACGTGCATATGAGCACTCCCAGTGATATTGCAGTTGTTAAACATTACAATCTATTTGGTTATGTATAAATAAAATATTAATAGAATTTGTAATTAATTTTAAATATCATAGCAAGTAATTAATAATAAAATATTGTGTAATAATTTATTGCATAGACTCCTGAGAGTATTTCTTTAATTGTGACCACGGGAAAGACTTATCAGGCCGTAGCTCCCCGTTTGCGGGTCAGTTTCCTTTTTCTCACTAGTACTTATCATATGTCCTTAAAACTGAAAGAGAGAGAGAGAGAGAGAGAGAGAGAGAGAGAGAGAGAGAGAGAGAGAGAGAGAGAGTGTGTGTGTGTGTGTGTGTGTGATTACCTAATTGTGATTACCTAATTGTGTTTACGGGAAAGAGCCCAAAGCTCGTATCTTCCCGTCTCCTGATCGCTTCCATTTTATACTTAGTGATACTTATCATACCTGTCCTTAAAACTATGGATTGAGATAGCATTAACTACCTCCTCGCTTACCCAATTCCAATTATCAACTACTCTTACACTGAAAAAGTATTTCCTTACATCCTGCAAAGAACTTTTCTTACGAAGCTTCAAACTATCACCTCTAGTTCTAGAGCCAGCCATATCAAAATATCGATCCCTATCCACTCTATCATAACCATGAAGGACTTTAAAGACTCTCACCATATCCCCCCTCACTCTTCTAGCTTCGAGTGATGGTAAGTCTAATTCCCTCAGCCTCTCATCATAACTGAGATTGCGTATTTCTGGCACCAGTTTCGTGGCATGTCTTTGAACTTTTTCAAGCTTAGCTATGTGCTTTTTCAAGTGCGGATTCCAAAAGGGGGCTGCATATTCGAGTTTTGGCCTCACATAGGTTACATAAATATTTCTGAACATTTCCTTGTCCATGTGCCTGAAGGCTACCCTTACATTTGATAAGAATGCATATGCTGCCCTTACTATGCCATTTATATGTATTTCTGGAGACAAATCTGCCAGTATGTTTACTCCTAGATCTCTCTCATTTTCTGTCTTTTGAAGTTGTACTCCAGCCACCGAGTAGTCAAGCTTGGGCCTTCTTGCACTTGTACCCATTCTCATTACCTTACATTTTGAAGTATTGAATTTCATTAGCCACTTTTCTGACCACTCATGCAGATTATTTAGATCCTCCTGAAGTTCTCTACCATTGTTCTCGTTTTTTACTTTCTTCACAATCTTTGCATCATCTGCAAACATATTCATGAATGAATTTACAGACTCTGGTAGGTCATTTACATATACAAGGAACAAAAGTGGCCCTAAAACTGAACCCTGTGGAACTCCACTACTAACTCTTCTCCATTCAGACACTGAGTGTCTTACTCTAACCCTCTGTTCCCTTCCTTCTAAGTAAGTTTTTATCCATTCCAAAACATTTCCACCTATTCTAGCCATTGATTGCAGCTTCCTAATAAGTCTCCCATGTGGAACAGTGTCAAACGCTTTCTGGAAGTCTAGGAATATGCAATCTGCCCAGCCCTCTCTTTCCTGTAAGATATGGCTTACCTCATCATAAAATTCTAATAAGTTTGTTACTGTTGATCTACCTTCTCTGAAGCCATGTTGCCTCACTGACAAAAAGTTGAAGGATTCCAAGTGAAGAGAGATATGTTTCCTTAGTAGTTTCTCCATAACTTTGCAAACTATGCTGGTCAAGGAAACTGGTCTATAGTTCAGAGCCGTATCCCTCCTTCCCTTTTTGAAGATAGGTATCACATTTGCTTGTTTCCAGCATCTTGGAATCTCCTCCGACTCCAGTGACTCCTTAAATATGATACTTAGTGCCACTGATATGGTGTTTGCGCATTTTTTAAGCACATGAGGGGATATGTCATCAGGACCTGTAGCTTTATGAACATCTAAATCCATCAGCGCTTTGCATACCTCTGTGGCTGTAAGGTTGATGTTCTCTAATGCCGGCCCTTGAGCTTCTATCACTGCAATCTGAGGGGGTGGGGTATTTTCTACTGTAAATACTGACTGAAACTCCTTGTTCAATTCTTTGCAGATCTCTTCATCCGTCTCAGTGATGCTTCCATCCGCTCTCTTTAGCCTTAAAACCTGTTCTTTTACCTTCAGTTTTCCTCTGATAAAGTTGTGGAAAAGCTTGGGATTTTCTTTAGCCTTCCTGGTGATGTCCCTCTCATAGTCTGTCCCTGCCTCTCTCCATTTACTTAGGTAGTCATTTCTTGCTCTTTTGTAGGTTTGCCAGGCATTTATGTTTTTTCTCCTCCTATACCTTTTCCAGCATTTGTCTCTCCACTCCTTAGCTCTTTTACACCCATTATCAAACCATTTCTCTCTGGCATGAATTACACCTACTTTGGTGTGTGTGTGTGTGTGTGTGTGTGTGTGTGTGTGTGTGTGTGTGTGTGAGAGAGAGAGAGAGAGAGAGAGAGAGAGAGTGTTTGTGTGTGTGTGTGTGTGTGTGTGTGTGTGTGTGTGTGTGTGTGTGTGTGTGTGTGTGTGTGTGAGAGAGAGAGAGAGAGAGAGAGAGAGAGAGAGAGAGAGAGAGAGTTTACCTAATTGTGGTTACGGAAAAGAGCCCAAAGCGCGTATCTGTGTGTGTGTGTGTGTGTGCGTGCGAAGCTGTCCCGTTGTGTTCACACACCCTTTCAAACAGTGCGTCTTTTATTCATATTTTCTTTTTCTTATTTTCTGCCCACCAGTGCACCGCCTGGGTCTGATGTGTGAAGGAAGGGTCTTGTTTTATCTGTCTGTCTGTGTCTCACTTTCTTGTCCTTCAAGTTCAAAGCCCTTAGCCCGAATTTCATTGAAACAGAAAAAGACTAGAATTTTCCATTACGACTTCGTTTATTGAAATATATTTGCCACTAATAATTCCCATTCGACTGGTGGTGGACAACCTCAGATTGGAAATTGGAATTAATTGGAATATATATATATATATATATATATATATATATATATATATATATATATATATATATATATATATATATATATATATATATATATATATATATATATATATATATATATATATATATATATAGACCAAATACGCACATCATTATATGTAAAAATATGAAATCTATTTTGCCTTTGACCAATATACAAACCTAAGACATATTATTAATGTGCCAAGGTGCTATCAACTGTACCACTGAAGATGTGAAAGAAAAAAGAAACCTCTCAGCTAACTGCTAAGCTAAGGAATGAGCGCCTACTACAGACTAAGTTAATATTACTTTCCATCCCCAATCTCACTTGTGGCTTGTTTTCGCATTTAATTAAAATCCCTGCTATATAGACACCTACAATGCTCAAATAAACACATGTTTCATGTTTGTACATAGTATAAATGTGTTTATTTGATAACTGCAAATGCCTATAAATCAGAAATTTGAATTAATCGTGGAAACAAGCCACGAGTGAGGCTAGGAATAGTGAGTAAAATGGCTTAGCAGTAAGGTGAGAGGTGTCTCTCTTTCCAAAGATCTTCGGTGGTACAACATTTTGTCTCTGGATCTGCTACCTTGTTCTTTATCGGCTCCACAAGACGGATATAAAAATATAAAATAAATTTTGACTGCAACAAGACAATAATAATATAAAAAGGCTGAAAGAATGAGAAATTGGAATTATATATATATATATATATATATATATATATATATATATATATATATATATATATATATATATATATATATATATATATATATAAACAGCCAAGGTATATAAATAAATATATATATATATATATATATATATATATATATATATATATATATATATATATATATATATATATATATATATATATATATATATTTGCGTAAGTGTGTTTACAGTCAATATGTAAAAACAGTCAAATTGTAAACTGCATGAAATTTTCAGTCAATTTTCAAGTTGCCTGATATTGCACACAGACTGCAACCTAACCTAACCTATACTAACCTCAGTCCTAGAGTAAACTCCTATAAATTATATCAGTTACCTGTTCTGGGACTGATCCATTACCCATATAGACTTATTTTAAACTATAACTGTAACATACATAAGTTTAGATTGAATTTCACAGAAAAAGTACTTGCTCCACTAGCTCTCTCTCTCTCTCTCTCTCTCTCTCTCTCTCTCTCTCTCTCTCTCTCTCTCTCTCTCTCTCTCTCTCTGTTATAATAAGCAGATAAACAATTACCAAACAGCAGCTCATAAAACGAGGTATCTAATAAAATTTGATCTAAATCAGGGACGACATTAACGGTCCCAGAAGCATGCATGTGAAATTTGCACGGAGAGATCACATGGCATTGAGGTCTGACTTCACACTGGATAGAGATATGTCTGTGTATCCGGTAATTTTTACTCTATTTTACTATTTAAAAACAATATTTAAAACTCTATAATAGTGTTATATATATATATATATATATATATATATATATATATATATATATATATATATATATATATATATATATATATATATATATATATATATATATATATATATATATTTTTTTTTTTTTTTTTTTTTTTTTTTTTTCATATGAAATAGTGAATGATCAAGTAATAGCAATAATTGACTATTATTATAAAATAAAATAAAAAGTATTTATATATCAAAGGGAGTGCCTGAGAGCACACGTCCACATGTGCTCTATATGTGTGTGTGAGTGTGTGTGTGTGAGTGTGTGTGCACATTACGCTCCCTCTCTGCACGATGAAAAATTGGCATATTTGTGGTTGTGATCGTCTTACAAAGAATACTTTTGAAGAGGCGACATTATTATTATTATTATTATTATTATTATTATTATTATTATTATTATTATTATTAGTTATTATTATTATTATTATTATTATTATTATTATTATTATTATTATTATTATTATTATTATTATTAACATTTTTATTATTATCATTATTATTATTATTATTATTATTATTATCATTATTATTATTATTTTTATTATTATTATTATTATTATTATTATTATTATTATTATTATTATTATTATTATTATTATTATTATTACTATAATAATAACAATAATAATAATAATAATAATAATAATAATAATAATAATAATAATAATAATAATAATAATGATAATAATAATATAATTATTATTATTATTATTATTATTATTATTATTATTATTATTATTATTATTATTATTATCAGTAGTAGTAGTAGTAGTAGTAGTAGTAGTAGTAGTAGCAGTAGTGGTAGTAGTAGTAGTAGTATTAGTAGTATAGTTACAGTAATATAATGCATTCATTTTGCAAACTCTTTGTTATTATATATAATATTCTTTAAATTCTTACAGTCAAATATATTTATATGGAAGTTTTCTGTGAAATTATATGAATCATTTGGTTTATTCTGAATGAAAATAAACTTTAACCTAACTCCTTAAATACCTTTCTACCTTTCACTAAACGCTATGTATCAGTAAGTTTCCGTACACGAAATGAAGCTAAGGGGGTAAGCTACGGCTGTCGGGCCTCAAGGCAGAAGATTCTTGCCCATTTACCCTGTAGACAACCCAAGTAGTGTGGTGACACTTTAAATCCGATCTTCAGGCAGAAGATTCTTGCCTATTTACCCTGTAAACAATCCAAGCAGTGTGGTGACTCACTATCCCCAAAGAGCTAAAAAGGGGTGACTGCAGTGAATCAGCGGTCTGGTAAATGTGTGCTTCGACTCGGCCACGCCCCTGGAAAAGAGGATTACGGCCATTGGATGTGCATATATGTATTTCTGGGATCAAATAGCAATGAATGATTTTAGTATCACCTTGACTAGACAGTTCTTGCACTAGCCATGAGCAGACAAAAGCGACAACAGATGAACAATGACAGACAAAAATGGTGATGAACTATATGGAGTCTGTATGTGTGACATACATACATACATACAAACATACATACATACAGAGAGAGAGAGAGAGGAGAGAGAGAGAGAGAGAGAGAGAGAGAGAGAGAGAGAGAGAGAGAGAGAGAGAGAGAGAGAGAGAGAGAGAGAGAGAGAGAGAGAGGTATACGTATAAGCCAACACCATGGAATCACAACGTCACCTGAATTTTTCTTACCCACACATCAGCCCTATTTTGGTTACAACACCTGCCTGGCCTTTAAGTGTAAAACAAAGATAAAATTGATGTTTAAAGTTTCTCTTCCGTGGTAAAAATGTGTTTGTGGTTTAGGCTATCAATATATCTTAATAAGGGAACTCTTAAATGACTCAGTAACTCGAAGAATTAAATACTCTTGTCTACAATTGGTTTTCATGTTTTGCCTGTCTGTCTTTTAGGTGCAAAGAAAGATGAAGTGGTTTTCAAAGTATTCCTTTTCTTGGAAAAACGTTGTATCATGCTAAGGACATCAACTTTTCTGAGAGTGAACTTTGGACTAGTCAATTACTAGCTTACGATCATGTCCTTTGACTTACACTTGCTCTGTCTGGTTACAATGCCTGGCTCTAAGTTGAAAAAAAAAAAGTAATATTCATGTTCCTCTTCAGTAGAGACACCGTACACGTTGATTGGATATCTGTCTCTCTGAGAGGAGAATTCTGGATGAGTTAATAACTAGTTATAAGAATTGAAGTCTCTTTCATTACACTTACAGACTCTTAGGGGCAAATGGTTTTTTCTTTTTCTTTTAGATTCTCCACCCACGGATGGATGGAACGGGTCATGGAAGACCCATAGGGCGGTCGCCAACAGGAACAGGCCCCAACCATCCACTGCTATGTCTTCCTCAACACCGAGTGATTTTTGGATGTTCGTTACACATCTCTTATTATCCCTTCACATCTGACAAGTCTCTACAGTCTCCATCTCTGTTTCTCTCTTCTTTATGTGTTCTTCGTGCCCAGCCTGATGAGGGCAGTTTTATTTAATTATTATTATTTTTTTTTGCCAGTCCTGGTGTCACACTCTTAAATAAAATGAAAAATTATTTTCAAGTTTTTCTTCCATTGAAAAATTGTCCGTTGCTGGGAAATTAATATCGATAAAAGGAAAATTCTAGACGATTTTATTGCTTTGGTTCGAGAGCTTGTCTTGATCTTAGTTGCAGACAAAAAGTGAATATCCTCTTCCCTTTTCGTGGAAAAACTCTGACATG
The DNA here is from genome assembly GCA_037179515.1 of Halocaridina rubra. Classification (NCBI taxonomy): domain Eukaryota; kingdom Metazoa; phylum Arthropoda; class Malacostraca; order Decapoda; family Atyidae; genus Halocaridina; species Halocaridina rubra. Next base: position 354,321 of record JAXCGZ010001892.1, read on the forward strand.
GCTAAATAATTAATGTCTCCGAAAAAAGAACTTGAAGTGAATAAAAAACTAAATTTAGATTTTATTTCATTTATTTTTTTTTTAATGATTGTGACTCCAGGACAGGCCAAAAAAATAAAAAAAAAAATCTACCCCATCAGGCCTGAGCACGAAGAAAACATAAAGAGAAATAGAGATGGGGAATGTTGTGACTTGTCAGATGTGAAGGGATAATAAGACATATGTAACGAACATCCAAGAATATTCGGTGTTGATGTAGGCATAGAAAGAGAACCGTAACTGAAGGAAGACTTAACATCGAACTGTCCAGGACAGATTTATCTGAGTTCACAAGACCCTTCAGCTGTAGTATCACAACAGGCGGTTGGTGCCATGGGCCTACCTACTACTTATTACGATGTTTAATGAGCTGTTATAATTAATCGTAGTAATATGATAAGCAAAATGCAAAAATATAATTAAATATGTTTAAGCAATATGTTATGACTGGGTGGTAGAGAATTGCTTTCAAGTATAACACAAATACACGAATTCCTGAAGGCTGCTCTCTCTCTCTCTCTCTCTCTCTCTCTCTCTCTCTCTCTCTCTCTCTCTCTCTCTCTCTCTCTCTCTCTCTCTCTCTCTCTGCTTCTAAAGGATTCCTTACATTGACATAAGACGATAAAATACATGTAATATATAAATATATCTAGTATACATACAATACAATATTAATATCCTTCAGCTAAATAAAAACTTTAAATTTTATACACAGTCGGATACCCTACCTGGTGACAACCCTCGTCATTTAAGCGATGCGTGGTATTGATATCTAAACAAGTGATCCAAATAGTAATAAATTCGAAACAAAAGTACATGGACTTGAAGCTTACTCAACGAATGTCTTTATATAATTTATTAAAGATTAAATGTCACATGTTCACTGTTCTTGTACTTTGAAAATACAGTTTCAAAATAATTTTTATAGGTTTTTAATGTACTTCTTTGTAAACAGCATTGAGAAAAGTCTCTTTATATTTAGGAATTTTTACCTGATTCTGCAAAGTTTATTTTTCATTAAGGAGCTAAGAAGAGTAGTTGAGGTATGTACAGATCGTTGTGAATATGTGTTTTTTGGCTCGGCCACCCCCTCACAAGACGGAATGAGGCCATGTATATGTAAATATTTAGAAAGTTTTTAGCTGATCCTGCAAAGATCATTTTTCATTAAGGAGATAAGAGGAGTAGTTGAGGTATGTACAGATCGTGATGAATACGTGTTTCTTGGCTCGGCCACCCTCTTACAAGGGGGTATGAGGCTATATATATGTATGTATTTACTTCCTGACAAGAAGAGTTCATGCCCAGAATGCCAAAGGTCGTTTTGTATTTAATCTTAACTACTATGTCAAATGAGCTCCAGTGTTCATCTTCATTTGTGACCCAACATATCAAGACTTCCGTGACATATTATCAACATACCAAGTAAAGTTATTCATTTTAAAATGACACTCAACTCAAAGACATTTTTTTTTTCTCGCTCAGGACTTGCCAATGCACCCAGATGACTTGCAGCCATGTGCCAATTCCAGATATCTTAAAAATTCCAGACACTCACATTGGCACTGGAAAATAAAAAAAAATTCATATCAATACAGTTGGGTTCCAGGCAGAAAACTTACCTGCAGATGACTGATAAAAAAATTCCAAGACAAGTAAAAGACACGTAAAGATTTAGCAATATATATGTGGGAGACAGAGAGCAGAAAAGCTTTATACCAAAGTGACACGTCACATGTGGCATTGCATTGCAAGTCGCATGTGGCACATGGGACGTGTCATGGCACTTCTGTGTGAAAAGCTTCATATATTTTCGGATGTTCGTTCTCAACTTGCGTTCTCTTGGCATGTCACGTGCGACGTGCCACTTTGGTGTGAAAGTGGCCTAAGAGACAGAGAACAAAAGACCTAACTGAGAAAAAATAAGAAATTAGTCTCGGAGAAGCCAAAGAAACCTTTGGAATATTGAGTTCAATACTTGCATATTTGATGGAGCTGTTAATATATCTTTTAATTTAGGGAAATGGATATGATGCTTAAGGAGCTTGAAAATGTTTGCCTGGAGAGTAAAACGAACGATTCTAATTTATTATGTCGTTGAAGTTTTAATGTCTCAGTGCAAATTATCCTTCCTTACATGCTTTTGAAGGTAGTGATCAGAGTATGTCCCAGGTCAAAGTATAAGAAATTGTATCTCACACAAATGTTCAAAATGAAGAAAAAGAATCTGATCATAAACTAAGTTCAAATTTCAGTCTTATAAGTTGTTGCTCCATCAGACAACACAAAGGCCCGATTTCTTAAACAGTGTAAACCTAGGATGCCATATTGTTAGTTAGATAAACATACACAAACGGATTTCATAAACGCAGCTGGCGCGGTTCTGTGTATGGCTAGGATCCCGTACAGGATCCTAACCATACACAGAACCGCGTCAAATGAGTTTATGAAATCCACTTGTGTGTGTCTAGCTAACTAACAATATGGTATCCTAGGTTTACACTGTTTAAGAAATCGGGTCAAGCAATAGACTCAGTGAAAAAACAAACTCAAACCTCAGTAATTTGCACTGGCAAATATTTACGACATACTAGACTCAAACTCAAGTCTCAGACGTAGTTGTAGATTAACCAAAGACTCTCTAGACAAAAAATGTAGAGAAGAACTACCCTCAAACCTCAGTCATTTGCACTGGCAAATATTTACGACAAACTAAACTCAAACTCTATTCTCAGACGTAGTTGTAGATTAAGCAAAGAGTCCTTAGACAAAAAATGTAGAGAAGAACTACCCTCAAACCTCAGTAGTCTATACAGGCAAAAATTTAAGACAAACCCTTATAGATCCATGCTTTCCTTTCACAAAAAAATTCTAATTTGATGGGATGTTTCTATGTCTGAGTTAGGCTCCCATTATCACGTGTAAAGCCTTGGCCCGAGCGAAGGTTAATCTACGGACTGTATTAGATGGGAACTTGGATCACATTTCTAGCACGTATGAAAGGGGTATCTGAGTGTGTGTTCTCGTAGTGTGTGTATTCGGGTGTGTGTTCTTGTAGTTTGTGTTTTCGTATGTGTGTTCTTGTAGTTTGTGTATTTATGTGTGTGTTCTTGTAGTGTGTGTATTCGGGTGTGTTTTTTGTAGTGTGTGTATTCGTGTGTGTGTTCTTGTAGTTTGTGTATTCGTGTGTGTATTCTTGTAGTGTGTGTGTTCTTGTAGTTTGTGTTTTCGTGTGTGTGTGTGTGTGTGTGTGTGTGTGTGTGTGTGTGTGTGTGTGTGTGTTCTTGTAGTGGGTGTATTCGGGTGTATGTTTTTGTTTAGTTTGTTTATTCGTGTGTGAGTTCTTGTAGTGTGTGTATTCGGGTGTGTGTTCTTGTAGTTTGTGTATTCGGGTGTGTATTTTTGTAATGTGTGTACTCGGGTGTGTGTTCTTGTAGTGTGTGTATTCGTGTGCGTGTTCTTGTAGTTTGTGTATTCGGGCGTGTGTGTATTCGGGTGAGTGTTCTTGTAGTGTGTGTATTCGGGTGTGTGTTCTTGTAGTGTGTGTATTCTATATTCGTGTGTGTGTTCTTTATGTGTATGTATGTGAACTCTGTGTGAGGATTTATATGTGTCTATTATATAGATATGTATACTTTCTTTTATCTGATTCTAGTAGTCTTATTGTGTTTTATTTATAAAAACAAAACTTTGTATCTTATTTCTGAAGAACAATTAAGCAATTTATATGTGCCAAACTATAGTTCTATCTACTTCAAAGCAAGCAAAGACTCATGGGCACCAGTGTTTGACAGAAAAATGGCCCTATGCAAGCAAATAAAAAAAAAAAAATATATATATATATATATATATATATATATATATATATATATATATATATATATATATATATATATATATATATATATATATATATATATATATATAATATATATATATATATATATATATATATATATATATATATATATTAAAAAGTCGCTCCACCACCCAAAGCATGATGATGAAAGTAATCCTACTACTACTACTACTAAAAAGAGAGTTACCATCCAAAGAAAATTTTTAATCTTTTCTTGTTTGAGTATTAGAGCCACCTCCCAAAACACGATGAAGAAATCAAGAAAAAAAAATCCCTCTTTTACTGCTACTACTATTCACAGCGTGAGTTCACATCCCCATTGCAAACTAATCTACAGGACTGAAGGATGTAAAACTTGACACAGACTAAATATTTGTAGGCGGCAACAGCGTTTTGTTTATGTTAGGAGGGGCGGCTCGGGTGGGTCCCGACGAGTTGGGTGAACAAGGCCAAAATGACTCTCTTCGTCCGGTAACCAACTCATGCCCAGCGAAAGAGAAATATTCTCTCTCATTTTTAAACATGTTTTAATTATTTCTATCGCTATTTTATGCAATCTGCCTCAAATAACCCCCTAGAACACATCCCTATAGCCATTTCCATAAAGTCAGAGGTGTTTTTATTTTGTTATTAATGTACAATTCAAGCTTGCATCAAATAACCCATAAGAACACACCCCTATTACTATTTTCATAACGCAAGAGTTTTTATTTTTTTGTTATGTACAATTCAAGTTTGCAGGAAAAATCATTACTGTTCTATGTTTGGTATAACGTACTTTTCGCTAATTTCCATAACATACTGACAGAATCACAAATATCATAATACTGACTATTATTGTTGAAAATTCAAAATAGTGGACACTGAGAGCGATTAACTTTGTTAATAGACACTGATAGGGATTAAATTTGTTAATAGACACTGAAAGGGATTAACTTTAATAGACACTGAGAGGGATTAACTTTGTTAATAGACATTGTAAGCGATTAACTTTGTAAATAGACACTGAAAGGGATTAACTTTGTCAATAGATATTGATAGGGATAAAATTTGTTAACAGACACTGAGAGGGTTTAACTTTAATAGGCACTGGGAGGAATTACCTTAACTAGTGAACACCTAGAGCGATAATCTTTACAACTGGACACCGGGAAGGAATATCTTTACTAGCAGATACCGGGAGGAAATATCTTAACTAGTGGACACCTGGAACAATTATCTTCACAACAGGATACCGGGAAGGTATTACCTTAACTAGCGGACACCAAGAGAGATTATTTTTACAAGTGGGCACCGGAAAGGAATATCTATACTGGTAGACACTGAGTTGGATTATCTCTCCTACTGGCTACCTGGGAGGGATAATCATAACTAGTAGGTACCTGGAGGGATTATTTTTACCGGTAGACACTGGGAAAGATTATCTTGCCTGGTGAACACTGGGAGAAATCATCATTAGTGGAAACCTGGAGGGATTATTTTTACTGGCAGACACTGGAAGAATTATCTTGTCTGGTGGACACTGGGAGAGATAATCATTATTTATTTTAGCTCCCAAATGCATTGGGGATGAAGATCACAGTGGAGATGGAAACATTTATCTGTTTATTCATTTATTTATTCATATGTATAAGTATTTATTTATTTATTTGGAAAAGCTCTCTATACCTTAGTTTAAATCTCTACACAAAGCTAGTTTAATTGCTTGTTTGTGGATTGCTTAATAATAATAATAATAATAATAATAATAATAATAATAATAATAATAATAATAATAATAATAATAATTGCATCAGGAACAATCACGATAGGCGCCTGATATAACTCATTCCAAAATTTTAGTCATCATTAATTTCTGAATTGAATCTCAATCCTAGAGTAGGCACATGCCTTTTTCCTCAATCAAAGATTAATCACCAAAAAATAAAATCAGGAGCCTATTTAGGGACTGGACCTAGTCTCACCTTCTAAAAAATTATTGACCTCCTAATTAACTTGACCAAACTTAACCTAAGATTATAATAAATGTCATGATTTTTCTAATAACTTGGGGTGTGAATGTAAACATATACCAGTGCTGAAAATTATAAAGATATTTAAAGGTAAGACTTATGAGGTCAACTCGTTTCATAACTGAAGTTAAACTAACCTACCAAATTTGAATTGTTATAATACATACATACATAAACATGGCGTCGTTCCCCTTTGTAAAGAGGGGTAGAGGGCCTGAGGGAAAGAGCAGAATACTTCCTCCATGTTCCCCTGCGTGTCGTAAATGTCGACTAAATGGGGCTGAACGGGAGGACTGGAAATCCCCTCCTATGTATTGTTTTGCTACTAATAACCATTGATACTGTACTGTCGTATAACGTATTTCATGAGTTTTTTCACCTATCTATGGGTGTGAAAAGTAAATATTTACCAGAGTTGCAAATTACATATATATATATATATATATATATATATATATATATATATATATATATATATATATATATATATATATATATATATATATATATATATATATATATATATATAAATATATATATATATATATATATATATATATATATATATATATATATATATATATATATATATATATATATATATATGTATGTATAAATATATATATATATATATATATATATATATATATATATATATATATATATATATATATATATATATATATATATATATATATATATATATATATATATATGACCCAGTTTCCCCTTATAAGGGGAGTGGCTGAGTCAAGGCAAAATACTCTGACTCTTCAGGAAGAGACATACAGGGGAGGGTATTCCAGGTCCCCTCGCTTTGCCCTATTTAGTCAACTCTTACGACACTCAGGGGAACACGAAGGTGGTATTCTAGCCCCCCTCCCTCAGGGGAATACATACATATACACACACACACACACACATTTGCATAATAAAGCTATGTGATTGTTCTTCGAGTGTTTTAAAATCTCGCCCGCACAAACGAGTTACAATTAGTATGATGATTGTAATATATAAGAGTATTAATAATTGTAAAGTAAACTAATTAATGCAAAGTTATTATATAAGAAATTCTCATGAGCATCACTGTTAATAATGACATTTTATGCAAATAAGAGAGTGCCTCTGTGAACATATCCCCTATATAAGGTTATTTATATCTTATAGACCCATTTTTATATGGATCTAAAGC
>JAXCGZ010001893.1:0-92500 GCA_037179515.1 Halocaridina rubra
ATAATTCATTTAAAATCGTGAGAAAAAGTGGAGGTTTTATTACTCAAACTTAGATGTCCGACATGGCGTGTTCTACTCCAGTGAAAACAACAAAACAATAGCGCAATGCAAAGCGCACGAATTAATCAGCTCAAAAGTTATACATAACACATACTATTTTTTAGGGAGTCAAACATCTCAAAAATATTTTGAGGGCATCAGGTTTTATATCTTCTAGGAATAGCCTAGGAATCTTTAGTATTTAATGGACTGTACTTAATTTTTAGGGATCTAGTGAGCATACCAAAAAATGTTAGGCTAGCCTGTGATAATCATATATATTGAAAATTACACAATACGGTAGGCCTAGCCTAGAAAAATTCAAATATATTAGATGATTGGTCTATGCTACTTACACTAGGCTACTGGGATAAAAATTACACATTATATAATAAATATCATATAATGTAATATAAAACTATTTATAATTGGCATACAAAAAATACAAATAAATAACAACTTGGATTATATCAAATGACACTTTGTCCTTCAAATATATATTGTTGCAAATATATAAAGAGGTATTTAACAACAAATGCAGCAAGGCTAAGGAAAACTTGAAATTATATAATATTTTTCACAATAAACCACTGTAGCCTAGGCTTAGTGTTCCTCTCTAGGCTACAAAACATAAAATCATCTACTGAGCCAAAATCACAATATTTGACATACTTATGTAGGCCACAAAATCAACAAGATCAAATGTCACAGATTACTGAAAATATTAGTGACACTCAAAACACAATGTAGCAGAAGCATCCCAGCTCAAGCAGGATAGGATAGCATTCAGGCCTAGTCTGGAGAAGATAGGCCAGGATAACCTATTGTTTGTGGTGATCTGTCTATCACACACAGTTTCATTAGCTATACCTTGTGTGTGTTTTATTGTAATACCATAAGTAATATTGTGCATCTACCTACATGCATATATTCATTGAGAGACTATATTATAACTATTATTCATTTTGTCATTAAATTCATTATTTTCTCATGAATAATTGGAATTTGTTTGTAAAGCTAATCTAAATCTTAGGAAATCCTTAATTATGTATAATATGATAAAATTATATCCTTTTATTTTGGAATGTGATGCTCGTCTGCTTTGTTTACAGAACGGACGAGGATTCTCTCTGAGGACAGCATCAGGTGATGACCTATTGTTAGAGACTCGCAAAATTCGTGTAAATTTATGAGCCTCCCATTTCGCCCCTTGGACTAGTGCTGTCGAATTTGTCAAGCAGTGACTCTATTTTAATATTGTATAAAGTTTTTGGATTTTGAACAATTATTATTTTGTTATTGTGTTGTTTATTTTGATGTGTCCAGCAGTCGTGCCTGGAGCTATAACTCTTTGTTACTAAAGTAAACTTTAACCTTTTCTTTTGGGCTGAAATATTGCCCCATTATAATATTAACTCTTTTTCAATATATTTTTATATTTTATCGATGAGTCTTTCATTTAAGCCTGGATTTATGCAGTGTTCAGTTAATATTATTTAGTGTATTTGTGTTATTAACCAGTGGGAGTTCTCCACTAACTATTAAGCAAACGTAACTCATGCCCTTCCCCTTTAGTACCGTACAGTTTGTCTTATATTTAATTATAAGACAGTAAGTTTTAGCCCAACTTTATTTGAAGTTGGTGGAGTAAATATTTTTGTGTACGGTAGCCTGCAAAAAACTGAGAGTAGACTATTCATTGACCAGGTGAAAGCAGGCATTCTGGGAATAGTCACCACATATTCTAGTTTTTTCTGGTCCTTCGAACCGGATATGGTGCCTAGCCTAGCTAGCATACTTTACTACATTTACTGAATGGAATTTGGAATAGGCTACCTTTGGTATTGTTTTTGAACTTTGATATTAAAACACTGCGCATAAATCCATGGCATATTTTTTGTGATATCACTGCTGATGTCGAATTCTTTAGTCCAAGGGAAGGTTTAGATTAGCTATTTGAATACATGCGTGTGTAAGCAAGTGTACCTAGGATATAAATATTATAATCCTAGTGAATATTGGTATTAGTTTAGTTTGGCCACCTAGCCAAAATTATTGTGATTTGTATAAGGTAAAGATTAATCCAGCAAGATGTCTTTACCATCAATTGATGAAAATAAAGCGTTTGAACTTTACAAGGTTGTAACCGATGATCTGACAGATATGCTCAGTTCTATAGAACATGACCTTAAAGCGTCTCCTCCACCATGCTTACGGTCGTTACAGTTTTCAGAAGCAGAACTTTCAAAGTTGTACGAGTCCATTGATGTACATTGGACAGCTAGTCAAGATGCTATTGATAGTACCCAGCTTAGCCAAGTTTCTAGAGAGCACAGAACTCTGAAACGTAATGCCTATAAAGTGCTCATACAAATTAAGTCAGCTATAGATGATCATTTGTCCTTTGGTAGTCAAGCACAAGCTACAACTAGTCAAGCTCCTAGTCAGACAGTAGTACCTGCTAGACCCCTTCCACACCCTAAGTTGCCTGAGATTAAGATTCCTGAATTTGATGGTCAGTTGAGTCAGTGGAATTGTTTTTGGGATTCCTTTAGTAGTATAATTGATAGTCGTCAAGACATTGACCCAGTATTGAAATTTAACATGCTCAGATCTTATTTGAGAGATAAAGCTTATAGAACCATTGAAGGTCTTCCCATAACTAGTGGTAATTACAGTATAGCATTAAGTTTGTTGAGAAAAAGCTTTGCCGACAATGACCTTTTGTTGCAACAATTACATTTAGATTTGATGGACATGAAACCCCCTGAACATAATTTAACTGAGTTGACTGAATTCCACTTAACATTTCAACGTTTGTTGATGCAAATAGAGGGTGTAACCCAAGTACCTTGTGATGACTACCTAATAAAAGACATAATTGCAAAGAAACTTAGTCCTAAAACTTTAGAGTACCTTTTTAATAAGTACAGTACTTATACTTTGACGATTACACAATTGAAGGATGGTATTGGACACCTTATCAAGGTCATGGAATGTTCTCGTATTCTCTCTGATCAGTCTAGGAATAAGCAAGGTTCACATTCTGATGCACATTCCAAAACTAAAGTAGTAACTAGTCACCACATTGTTCATATGACAGCCTAGGGTATTGTTTCTTTACCATATATACATATATCAGACGGTATTCTTTACCATATATACATATATCAGACGGTATGCATCAACACTCTACCGAATCATAACTTATGAAACTTATCTTGATAGGTGATGGGTAGATCTAAGCTGGTATTTCACAGTTTTAGTGATTTTTTTTTCTTTGGCCATGACTCTCTTTCTCAGAGCCGGGGAAAAAGTGTGGCAAATTCTCCATCAGTAAACAAGAGTGTATCAGTGTTCAAAAGGGTTACAAATGGCTTAAGAAATATTTCTAGATAAATTATTTATCATTACTTTACCAAGCTAGAAACTGTTAAATCTGCGTGCCTCCCTTACAATAAACTACTGAAATCTAAACATTTTATAAATACAAAATATAGATACATAATATTCAGTGACAAAGTCATGATCAAAATAGGAAAAAAAAAAATCAGCATCTGCATACAAATAAGTAGTAGTATCCCTTTTTTTTAAAATTAGATAATAAGAGCAAGGGAGTCACAGATTACAAAAAAATATAAATATAAATAAATATAAAGAAGCAAATGTACATCTCTGAAACCATTTTATTTATTTTCATTGGGATGGAGAAAGCACAAACAAAACCAAGGGTTCTCTGTGACGTCATACCTGTTGGCCTGAACTTTTCAGGACACTCTCCCCCAACAAAGGTTAGGTCATTAATGGAATACAGTGATGCACATTCCCTTGATAATGCAAGCAATATTGATAATCCTAGCTAATTCATCTAAAAATCATAAGTACAAAACATTGAAAATAGCATAAATAAATTTACCAAACTTGCAATTATCAAACAACTATTAGTGGTATTTCAACTGAAAATAAACTACAAAAAATCTTTTTCTATTAATACTTTCCGTTTTTCATTAGCACTGATTGCAACCTTTCTAAGTGTCCTATGCCTGAGAGGCAGTTCACTTTCTGTTTCTGAATCTGTAACAGGGATTATCTCCTCAGCAGTAATTTCCAAAGGAACAATCTTAGTGAGTGAACGTTCATACAGTGCATTTTTAACCATTACATGACAACTTCTCACTTGCCCATCATGCCCTTAAAATAGTTTAACTACTCGCCCCATTGGCCAAAAATTACAGTGAGCATTGTCTAGATCTACCAGAACTATATCCCCAGTTTTGAGAGGACATTCAATAAAATTTTCTTTATTTCCATAATGTCTCTCTCTTAACGAAGTTAAATACAAATTGACCCATACTTTAGTAAACTTTTTCAATACTGCTGAAAGAACGGAGTACTGAACTCTAAGTTGGTCATTTTCTAAATAAGGAATGTCCCCATCCACAAACTCATTCAGAGGGGGTGCTACTACAATGTTTCTCCCATAAACCAGATGATTGGGAGTTAAGTATTCGATATCAGGAGAATCTGAAATGTAAGTTAAAGGTCTGGAATTTACAATAGTACATATCTAACACAAGACTGTTTGTAACTCAATAAAACTAAGTTTTTTTGACAGATAGACTTATTCAAAGAGGTTTTTACTACCCCTATCAACCGTTCGTAAAATCCGCCCTCCCAAGGCGAATGCTGGGTCATGAATTTCCATTTAAGATACAAACCTTTCAAATGATCTAAAACCTCTGGTTCATCACAAATTCGTCTAAGAAAATTTTCACACCCTTGAAAATTTGTACCATGATCACTAATGATCATCTCTGGAACAGAATGGAATGCACAAAAACGCTTGAAAGCAAGAAGGAATTCAGAGGTGGTCAAAGTATGGAGAAGTTCTAAATGCACGGCTCGAGTGGCAGTGCAAGTAAATAAGCATACATAGGCCTTACTACGCATAGGTACTTCCTCATCAGGATCTTGTTCATAATTATCAGAAGCGCCGGTCATGTCGACACCAACACACATACATACATACCGCGCGTTCAGTGACACACGGAACTGCTCCTCTTAAATTTACTTGTGTTTTCGAGTGACTAAGTGCTTAGTGGAAAACTTTACCAAAATTTCCCTAAATCTGAAATCCTGCAGAGTACAAAACTTATATTTGTTGTATGACGAGACTGTCCAAAATATTAAAGGAAAAAAATTGAGAACATTTTCGTGAGGGGAGAGAGAAGCTGCCGTCCAGTTCTGCCTTGAAGGAAATTTAGAAGAGTTGCCAGAGGTGAAGCCATCGCATCACATTGCCTAATTTTTTGTGTAAACTGGGGAAAGCTCTTAAGCCGTTTACCTGATCCTGTGGTTCCATATATTGTTAAAATCAGTATCCTTCCCATTTATATTAACTTGTTAGTTAGTTTGATACACAAAATAATTGAATAATTAAAAAAAAAAATATCCACCTGTCAACAGTACTGAGTTAAGTTGCCAAGTAGTACAGCTGTCTTATTTTCTTCATTTTTTTTGCTTTTCTTTTAGCTTTCTCTTTTACTATTTTTTTTTATTATGTATATATATTGAGTTAAATGTAAAGTCTAATCCTGTGATAACATATCTTGGTTAGCAAGTGAGTTTATCAGTTAGGAAAAATATATAGCAGAAGCAGGTGGGTGCCACCTCAGACACAAATTCAAATTTTTCCTTCAGGTTTGACTTTTGTTTCGTTGCATTTTTTTTTCTTTTTCTTTTTATCCTTAAATTACCATGGTCAAGTTTTTAAGTTAAGATGTGTGTTACCAGAAAAGAGATAAACTGAGTCACTAAATAGCACTTATATGGAGATATAAAAATTCTGTGTGAAGCTAAATTAAAAGTTTTTTCTTTTTTTTTTCCTCTTTCTCGTCTTCTTTCTATATTCTGTGAGAGGGAGAACATAAAAATGACGCCATCTCTGTCCCAAACCTCTCCCATCCATGGGTCGGTAGGAGGCGTAGCCATTAGGAGACTTAAACAGAAAATCAAGAATTCAGAGGCAATGGTTATAAGCCTTGATGATAAAATTCGGAATATGGATGGACAAATGAAAGAGAATGAAACACTCAGAGAGCAAATAAGATCTTTGGAGGAAGCAAATAAAGCACAAGGGCAGGAGAGAAAGGAGCTAGAAAAAAGAATAAAGAAGCTGGAAGAGGAAAAGAGTCAACTAGAATCTAGAATTTCTAATCAAGAAGATAAAAACAAACAGCTGAATGACAACCTAAAGGAATTGGATGTTAGTTCACTGCTCTCTTCTGAGGGAGACGAGATTGCTGCTTGGAATGTCCAGATTAAGGAAAACATTTAACAGTTCAGAAAAGAGTTCCAGGAGCTGAATATGGAAAATGATGCCATGAAAACTTCCTTTGATGATGCACTAAAGGGGAATGTGGCAGTAAAAGAGGCTGTAAAGGTGGTGGCACTGGAAAACATACAAACAGTTGACTATAAAGAGACAGTAATCGAAAAAATGAAAGACGTTGTGATGGAAAGGGCAAACCCACTCATCAGACAGGCACTTGATAAGGAGAAGACAGTGGTAATCTCAGGCATAAGCGAATCCTAGGAGCCAACATGGCAGGGGAGACTTGAAGAAAATAAAGCTAGGGTTGTAGACCTGATAAGAAAGCTTGGAGTAGTATGTGGTCCTGAGGATATTGTAAACATACACCAACTAGGTAAATATTCGAGGGAAAGAAAGCCGAGACCAACAAAAGTAACCTTTGAGAGAGGGGAAACATGTAGGGAAATATTGTTGAGAAAAAAAAGTCTAAAAGACCTTCAAGAATTCAAAGAAGTGTTCATTAGACAATACAGAACACAGAAAGAGATGGGAAAGATCAAAAACTTGTTGCAAGAGGCAAGAAGGTTAAATGATGAAAGAAATGAAGAAGAGAAGAAAAATTTTCATTACAGAGTTCATCCAGACAAAGGGGAGATAAAGAAGATAATGACAGAAGATCAGGGGATGGGGCCTCATTAAGATTGTTATACACAAATGCTGATGGATTAGCTGGTAAGGCAGTAAAATTAAAAGATACGATTCACAACAGTAAGGCAGATATAGTAGCAATTACAGAGACTAAGTTGAGTGAGGACATAAACAGTGTCACAGTTTTTCCTAAGGGCTTCAGAATACTAAGGGTTGAAAGATCTGAGAAAACTGGTGGAGGGATAGCACTGCTCATAAGTGAGAGGATTCAAGTCGAAGAAATAAACTTGGCTATAGAAAGTGAGTTCAAGGAATTTCTTGTTGCTCGCATAAATACTGGGTCAGAGAGCATTATAATAATTGTTGTATACAACCCACCAAGGAACCAAAATAGGCTTGAAATTTATGAGGAAAGTCATATAGGTACTATTGAAGTCACAAACTCAGTTGTTAACATGGCATGGGAAAAAAATGTAGCATTTTGATTATGGGAGACTTTAATCATAAAGAGATAGATTGGATAAATCTTGACCCACACAGTGGTGAGGACTCATTCGGGGCAAGATTCCTAGATTGCGTACAAGGGAATTTCCTACACCAACATGTAATGGAACCAACAAGGGCCAGGGGTGGGGATGAGCCATCACTACTTCATCTAGTATTCACAGATAATGTGTTGGATATTGAAAAAATTGAGTATGGACCACCAATTGGAAAGAGTGACCACTGTGTGTTGTTGATGGAGTATATCATTGAAGATATTCTTCCTGAGAGTAGAGGCACTGAGGACATGAGGAGTAACAATCCGAAAGGAGATTTCATCAAAATGAATGAGCTTTTTGCAGTTATTGACTGGAGAACCTTATTTTACAACAAATCTGTACAAGAAATGTATGACATCTTTTGTGAGAAATATGGGAAGATAGTAGATTGCTGCATACCTGTCACCAAATTAGGTGTAATTCATGCCAGAGAGAAATGGTTCGATAATGGGTGTAAAAGAGCTAAGGAGTGGAGAGACAAATGCTGGAAAAGGTATAGGAGGAGAAAAAACATAAATGCCTGGCAAACCTACAAAAGATCAAGAAATGACTACCTAAGTAAAAGGAGAGAGGCAGAGAGAGACTATGAGAGGGACATCACCAGGAAGGCTAAAGAAAATACCAAGCTTTTCCACAGCTTTATCAGAGGAAAATTGAAGGTAAAAGAACAGGTTTTAAGGCTAAAGAGAGCGCATGGAGGCATCACTGAGACGGATGAAGAGATCTGCAAAGAATTGAACAAGGAGTTTCAGTCAGTATTTACAGTAGAAAATACCCCACCCCCTCAGATTGCAGTGATAGAAGCTCAAGGGCCGGTATTAGAGAACATCAACCTTACAGCCACAGAGGTATGCAAAGCGCTGATGGCTTTAGATGTTCATAAAGCTACAGGTCCTGATGACATATCCCCTCATGTGCTTAAAAAATGCGCAAACACAATATCAGTGGCACTAAGTATCATATTTAAGGAGTCACTGTAGTCGGGGGAGATTCCAAGATGCTGGAAACAAGCAAATGTGATACCTATCTTCAAAAAGGGAAGGAGGGATACGGCTCTGAACTATAGACCAGTTTCCTTGACCAGCATAGTTTGCAAAGTTATGGAGAAACTACTAAGGAAACATATCTCTCTTCACTTGGAATCCTTCAACTTTTTGTCAGTGAGGCAACATGGCTTCAGAGAAGGTAGATCAACAGTAACAAACTTATTAGAATTTTATGAAGAGGTAAGCCAAATCTTACAGGAAAGAGAGGGCCGGGCAGATTGCATATTCCTAGACTTCCAGAAAGCGTTTGTTACTGTTCCACATGGGAGACTTATTAGGAAGCTGCAATCAATGGCTAGAATAGGTGGAAATGATTTGGAATGGATAAAAACTTACTTAGAAGGAAGGGAACAGAGGGTTAGAGTAAGACACTCAGTGTCTGAATGGAGAAGAGTTAGTAGTGGAGTTCCACAGGGTTCAGTTTTAGGGCCACTTTTGTTCCTTGTATATGTAAATGACCTACCAGAGTCTGTAAATTCATTCATGAATATGTTTGCAGATGATGCAAAGATTGTGAAGAAAGTAAAAAACGAGAATAATGGTAGAGAACTTCAGGAGGATCTAAATAATCTGCATGAGTGGTCAGAAAAGTGGCTAATGAAATTCAGTACTTCAAAATGTAAGGTAATGAGAATGGGTACAAGTGCAAGAAGGCCCAAGCTTGACTACTAGGTGGCTGGAGTACAACTTCAAGAGACAGAAAATGAGAAAGTTCTAGGAGTAAACATACTGGCAGATTTGTCTCCAGAAATACATATAAATGGCATAGTAAGGGCAGCATATGCATTCTTATCAAATGTAAGGGTAGCCTTCAGGCACATGGACAAGGAAATGTTCAGAAATATTTATGTAACCTATGTGAGGCCAAAACTCGAATATGCAGCCCCCTTTTGGAATCCGCACTTGAAAAAGCACATAGCTAAGCTTGAAAAAGTTCAAAGACATGCCACGAAACTGGTGCCAGAAATACACAATCTCAGTTATGATGAGAGGCTGAGGGAATTAGACTTACCATCACTCGAAGCTAGAAGAGTGAGGGGGATATGGTGACGGTCTTTAAATTCCTTCATGGTTATGATAGAGTGGATAGGGATCGATATTTTGATATGGCTGGCTCTAGAACTAGAGGTCATAGTTTGAAGCTTCGTAAGAAAACTTCTTTGCAGGATGTAAGGAAATACTTTTTCAGTGTAAGAGTAGTTGATAATTGGAATTCGCTAAGCGAGGAGGTAGTTAATGCTATCTCAATCCATAGTTTTAAGGACAGGTATGATAAGTATCACTAAGTATAAAATGGAAGCGATCAGGAGACGGGAAGATACGAGCTTTGGGCTCTTTCCCGTAAGCACAATTAGGTAATCACACTGGAATGGCCTACTAAATGTCACCCTTTCAGCAGGTAAGGGAGGTGCTGAGGGTAGTGTAAGAGGAACACGAAGCAATTTCCTACAATGCATGCAAGAATGAACGACAGTTTTGATGTGTCGTCTTGTTTGGGGTAACCAAAAATTTTCTCTCAATTGCATAATGACAGTGTTAACACCAGCATGGTGATTTTTTTCATGACACTGTTGAATCAACAATTTAGTTAAGGCACTCTTTGGGGGTAGGAGGATAGGTATTTTCATGCTATCTGACATTGATGCATTTTTCAAACGTCCACATGTCCTTATCAAGTTATTAGAATCTAGATATAAACCCAGTTGATTTACAAAATTGACTATGTCACTTGACACATGGTACGAATTACCATCACTTAAATACTGTATCAGTGTACGATAATGCTCTTGCTGAGCAAACTTAACTAATAAATGTAATGGTGACAATGATACAGTAACTTTTCTCTTAAAACTCTGAACAAAATTTATCACAATCTGAATAATTCTTACAATCTTAGGTAGAGATGAATATTGAGATACGTCCAAACAGGGAACGACTGGTTCTACTGCTATTGCCTCACTAAAAGTTCACTAACAGCAACATTTTCTATCTCAAGGTCAGGTTGATGAGGATAATCTGAGAGATTAGTAATCCAATCAGGACCAAACATCCATAAGCTAGAGTTACATAATTGACTGAAAGTGATTCCCAGTGTAAGTATATCTGCAGGGTTGTCTTTGGTGGGAACATAGCTAATTTGATCTCGCTAACGCAATTGCGCACATACACATCAGTACATTTGTTATTATTAACCCATGATAAGGACACTAGACTGTCTGACCATAAGGTGCAAGAAACAAACCCGAGACTACTAACTTGTATTAAAGAGGAGGCAAATTTACTAGCAAAATTCAAGGCTGTGAGCTCCAGCTTAGGGATAGTAAGTTCCTTGACAGGAGCTACTTTAGAGTTTGATAATATCAAACATGATGTCTAACATTCCAAACAAACTGAGTAGGCAGTAAAACCATACGCTCTCTTGGAAGCATCTGAAAATACGTGTAATTCACATTTACCTGGTATAATTGCAAAGCGTGGAAAATTCAAATTAGGAGCCTTAGAAATATTTTTGCATATTTCATAAAACTCAACACACAACTCCCTTTCAAGAGAAGTGTCCCAAGAAAGTTTCAAACTACATAGCTTTTGGATAAAAATCTTAGCTCTAATGATTAATGGATTAGTAAATCCTAAAGGATCAAACAAGGAAGAAACCAATGATACCACATTTCTTTTACTAAGACATTCATGCCTTGGTGAGCTCTTTGGTTCATTGAAAAAATCATTACCCTGTTCAAGATACTGTTTCAATCTGACTACTAGGTTTAACAGAGAGGACATCATGTACAATATTCCATTTTAAGCCAAGAACATTAACAGTTTGCTCTGAGACATCTGCATCAATTGACGAGTTGAAATGAGAAACATTGCTAATCCATGTCTGAAGTGGCATATTTGCATCTAAATGAATTTCATTAATCATGGGGTATGTATGAAAGTGTTTACACTGTCGTGGGTGAGTGCTCAAAGTGTCGCACGGGTACGACCCAAACGAACTTGAACTTTTACTACATCGCAATACAAATGTTTAACTTCCCTATCAAAAGGAGTAACAGATAAAGCAACATGATCTATAACAGGTAATAAAAGTTCATCAGCAAGATCTCTCTGAATGAAAGTGCGTTGTGAACCTATGTCAAGAAAACCACGTGTAATTCTTCACAAACCACTACCAGACAGTTGTATGGTTGCTGTAGGTAGTGCAGTTGCTAACTATGAATGAGAAGAATTTGTGTTGAGAGTATGTGCAGTTGTATCAGTTAAACAAACTTGAGCATTTGAGTTAGGTTCGGAAACAGATACAGTACCTACATTTTGTGATGCTCGAGTCGAGGTAGGTATTTGTGTATTTCTTTTAAACATGGAAGACCCTGATTTGCTCCCTACCATAGCATTGGAACTCAAATTACTATTTGCATTAAAACCAGGTGAAATTGAAGTTACAGGGCGTGTAGGATTCTGTGGTTTTTGACAAAGTTTAATGCACATAGAAGTTATGATGAGTATTTGAGCTGCAATTACTACATTCAAATTTTCTACTACAATCACTGGCTCTGTGTCCAGATTTAAAAAAAAATAAAACAAAGGTTAAGTACTCTTACTAGATTTCGTCTACTGTCAAAAGTTGGATAATCTGTACAGTGCTTAGAACTGTGATTTTTGCCACAAAAAACACAAGAAACATATTGGTTTGATGTACCAGACTGTGTACTTATAACAACAGACTTAACTGATTGTTCAGGATTGCACAACTTAGTATGTTGACTCTTTTTTGCCTTTTGTAATGACTTATTTTTCTTATTAGACTGTGGATCAGATTCATTTACAGCCTTGGAAACAACCTCAGCTTTGCGGCTACCACTTTGAGGTTGCATTTTACACAATTCCATAAGCTCTATTATCTCTGAAAGTCCATCTGACAACTGCTCATATGTAAATTTTGTGCACTTACAGCGGTTTGCCAATGCACGGTAAGTTTCTCCTGGCAATTTACTAACAAGAGTTTCTAAAAAGAATTTATTATCAGTATACTGAGGTTCCAAATTTTCCAACTGTAGAACTAATTTTTCATATGCTAATTTAAACTCTAGAAGGTCGTCATGTTGATGACGTGGTACTGGCAAATTCTGTATTTCTCTTGCAAGCTACGTAAACAATCTGTCTGATCTACCAAACTGTTTTTTCAAAAGTTGTACTGCAGCTTTATAATTAGCATGTGTTACAGGAATACCTTCAATAGTTTTAAAGGCTCTATCCAATAAATGTGAGCATAAAGTAGTAAACTTGACTATATCATCCAAATCAATATGAGTATCAACCAAAGAGCTAAATATGTCCCAAAATGCTGACCACTCTGAGACATCACCATCAAATTTTGGGATTTCTATGGGAGAAAGCTTAGGCATTGGAAGCGAGTTCACTGGAGGAGTACGAGGGGGTATAGGTACAGTGCTCACACTGAACTTGTCATCTTTAAGTCTTGAAACTTGGTTTAAGAGTTTAAATGTTTCACGTTTAAGATGACGAAAATCTCGACTAGCTGACAAATATAATGATGTGTCATCTATAATGTATACTTCATATTTACACCAAGTATCTAAATAGAGGTTATATTGCATTTTAAGCTCAAAGTATGCTAATTGCAAAGAAGAAATTGACACATTAGGGTCACTAACAATACTTGTGACAGAAGTGACAGCATCATTTAGCATTTCAGTTTGATCAGAATATGTTGTTACTTCTGACTTGCAAGTCAGGGGTACTATCAATTACCAAGAGATCAGTATCTGTTTGTGACATTTTGAGTAGCTTAGGTACGCAAATTCAAATTTATCAATCAAATAAATGCAACAAAAATAACACAAAACTACAATAAGCACAAAAATACACAATGTATTAGAATTGTATACTTAAACCAACAGCATTCCATGTGCTAATGCTAACTTTGAAAGTGCCTAACGATAAGAGGCAAGCAGATTATAGTTGTGTTGATGTAATACCGTCTGATGGCCAACAAAAATATGCCAACATAGGCAGTAGCAGTGTAAGACAAAGACCAAGTTCATAAATTAAAATAGCAAATAAGAAAATACACTTTAATACTGAAATAAATGAGTGAACCAGAACATCCGGTTCAAAGGACCAGAAAAAAATTGTAAGCATAGTGTGGTGAACACTCTAGTCCTTTTCTGGCTCAAACTAAAGAACTAGGCAACATGTATCCGAGACTCCGCCCCCTCTCTCAGAATCAATACACCTTGCATACTATTTTTTTAGGGAGTCAAACATCTCAAAAATATTTTGAGGGCATCAGGTTTTATATCTTCTAGGAATAGCCTAGGAATCTTTAGTATTTAATGGACTGTATTTAATTTTTAGGGATCTGGTGAGCATGCCAAAAAATGTTAGGCTAGCCTGTGATAATCATAAATATTGAAAATTACACAATATGGTAGGCCTAGCCTAGAAAAATTGAAATATATTAGATGATTGGTCTATGCTACTTACACTAGGCTACTGGGATAAAAATTACACATTATATTAAGAATATCACATAATGTAATAGAAAACAATTTATAATTGGCATACAAAAAAAATACAAATAAATAACAACTTGGATTATTTCAAATGACACTTTTTCCTTCAAAAATATATTGTTGCAAATATATAAAGAGGTATTTAACAACATAAATACCGCAAGGCTAAGGAAAACTTGAAATTATATAATATTTTTTACAATAAACCACTGTAGCCTAGGCTTAGTGTTCCTCTCTAGGCTACAAAACATAAAATCATCTACTGAGCCAAAATCACAATATTTGACATACTTATGTAGGCCACAAAATCAACAAGATCAAATGTCACAGATTACTGAAAATATTAGTGACACTCAAAACACAATGCAACAGAAGCATCCCAGCTCAAGCAGGCTAGGATAGCATTGAGGCCTAGTCTGGAGAAGATAGGCCAGGATAACCTATTGTTCATATGACAGCCTAGGGTATTGTTTCTTTACCAAATATACATATATCAGACATATTCTTTACCATATATACATATATCAGATGGTATGCATCAACATTCTACAGTGTGACCTTATATTTTAACTTATTAAACTTATCTTGATATTTGATGGGTAGATCTATGCTGGTATTTCACAGTTTTAGTGATTTTTTTTTCTTTGGCCATGACTCTCTTTCTCAGAGCCGGGGAAAAAGTGTGGCAAATTCTCCATCAGTAAACAAGAGTGTATCAGTGTTCAAAAGGGTTACAAATGGCTTAAGAAATATTTCTAGATAAATTATTTATCATTACTTTACCAAGCTAGAAACTGTTAAATCTGCGTGCCTCCCTTACAATAAACTACTGAAATCTAAACATTTTATAAATACAAAATATAGATGCATATAATATTCAGTGACGAAGTCATAATCAAAATACGAAAAAAAAAGGTCAGCGTCTGCATACAAATAAGTAGTAGTATCCCTTTTTTTTAAATTAGATAATAAGAGCAAGGGAGTCACAGATTGCAAAAAATAGAAAATTAAATAAATATAAAGAGGCAAATGGGCATCTTTGAAACCATTTTATTTATTTTCATTGGGATGGAGACAGCACAAACAAAACCAAGGGTTCTCTGTGACGTCATACCTGTTGCACTGAACTTTTCAGGACACTGGTCAAGGAAACTGGTCGATAGCTCAGAGCCGTATCCCTTCTTCCCTTTTTGAAGATAGGCATCACGTTTGCTTGTTTCCAGCATCTTGGAATCTCCCCTGACTCCAGTGACTTTTTAAATACGATACTTAGTGCCACTGATATTGAGTTTGCGCATTTTTTAAGTGCATGAGGGGATATGTCTTCAGGACCTGTAGCTTTATGAACATTTAACTCCATCAGCGCCTTGCACACCTCTGTGACTATAAGGTTGATGTTCTCTAGTATCGGCCTTGAGCTTCTATCTCTGCAATCTGAGGAGGTGGGGTATTTTCTACTGTAAATACTGACTGAATCTCCTTGTTCAATTCTTTGCAGATCTCTTCATCCGTCTCAGTGATGCTTCCATCCGCTCTCTTTAGCCTTAAAACCTGTTCTTTTACATTCAGTTTTCCTCTGATAAAGCTGTGGAAAAGCTTGGGATTTTCTTTAGCCTTCCTGGTGATGTCCCTCTCATAGTCTCTCTCTGCCTCTCTTCTTTTACTTAGGTAGTCATTTCTTGATCTTTTGTAGCTTTGCCAGGCATTTATGTTTTTTCTCCTCCTATAACTTTTCCAGCATTTGTCTCTCCACTACTTAGCTCTTTTACACTCATTATCGAACCATTTCTCTCTGGCATGAATTACACCTACTTTGGTGACAGGTATGCAGCAATCTACTATCTTCCCATATTTCTCACAAAAGATGTTATTCATTTATTGTACAGATTTGTTGTAAAATAAGGCTCTCCAATCAATAACTGCAAAAAGCTCATTCATTTTGATGTAATCTTCTTTCGGATAGTTCCTCCTCATGTCCTCAGTGCCTCTACTCTCAGGCAGAATATCTTCAATGATATACTCCATCAACAACACACAGTGGTCACTCTTTCCAATTTGTGGTTCATACTAAATTTTTTCAATATACAACACATTATCTGTGAATACTAGATGAAGTAGTGATGGCTCATCCCCACCCTTGGCCCTCGTTGGTTCCATTACATGTTGGTGTAGGAAATTCTCTTGTACGCAATCTAGGAATCTTGCCCCGGATGAGTCCTCACCACTGTGTGGGTCAAGATTTATTCAATCTCTCTTTTTATGGTTAAAATCTCCCATAATCAAAATCCTACATTTTCTCTCCCGTGCTATGTTAACAACTGAGTTTATGACTTCATTAGTACCTATATGACTTTCCTCATAAGTTGCTAGCCTATTCTGGTTCCTTGGTGGGTTATATACAACAGTTATTATAATGCTCTCTGACCCAGTATTTATGCGAGCAACAAGAAGTTCCTTGAACCCACTTTCTATAGCCAAGTTTATTTCTTCAACTTGAATCCTTTCACTTATGAGCAGTGCTATCCCTCCACCAGTCCTCTCAGATCTTTCAACCCTTAAAAGTCTGAAGCCCTTAGGAAAAACTGTGACACTGTTTATGTCCTCACTCAACTTAGTCTCTGTAATTACTACTATATCTGCCTTACTGTTATGAATCCTATCTTTTAATTCTACTGCCTTGCCAGGTAATCCATCAGCATTTGTGTATAACAATCTTAATGAGGCCCCATCCCCTGATCTTCTGTCATTATCTTCTTTATCTCCCCTTTGTCTGGAAGAACTCTGAAATGAAAATTTTTCTTCTCTTCTTCACTTCTTTCCTCATTTAACCTTCTTGCCTCTTGAAACAAGTTTTTGATTTTCCCATATCTTCCTGTGTTCTGTATTGTTTAATGAACACTTCTTTGGATTCTTGAAGGTCTTTTAGACTTTTTTTCTCAACAATATTTCCGTACATGTTTCCCCTCTCTCAAAGGTTACTTTATTTGGTCTCGGCTTTCCTTCCCTCGAATATTTGCCTAGTTGGTGAATGTTTTCAATATCCTCAGGACCACAAACTACTCCAAGCTTTCTTATCAGGTCTACAACCCTAGCTTAATTTTCTTCAAGTCTCCCCTGCCATGTTGGCTCCTGGGATTCGCTTATGCCTGAGATTACCACTGTCTTCCCTTTATCAAGTGCCTGTTTAATCAGTGGATTTGCCCTTTCCATCACAAAGTCTTTCATCTTTTTGATTACTGTCTCTTTATAGTCAACTGTTTGTATGTTTTCCAGTGCCACCACCTTTACAGCCTCTTTTACTGCCACATTTCCCTTTAGTGCATCAGCAAAGGAAGTTTTCATGGCATCATGTTCCATATTCAGCTCCTGGGACATGTGCTTGTATATGTGATTACCTAATTGTGTTTACGGGAAAGAGCCCAAAGCTCGTATCTTCCCGTCTCCTGATCGGTTCCATTTTAGACTTAGTGATACTTATCATACCTGTCCTTAAAACTATGGATTGAGATAGCATCAACTACCTCCTCGCTTAGCGAATTCCAATTATCAACTACTCTTACACTGAAAAAGTATTTCCTTACATCCTGCAAAGAAGTTTTCTTACGAAGCTTCAAACTATGACCTCTAGTTCTAGAGCCAGCCATATCGAAATATCGATCCCTATCCACTCTATCATAACCATGAAGGAATTTAAAGACTGTCACCATTTCTCCCCTTACTCTTCTAGCTTCGAGTGATGGTAAGTCTAATTCCCTCGGCCTCTCATCATAACTGAGATTGCGTATGTATATTTATGTGCATATTTATAAATATTTATATTATTATTATTTTTTCCATTATTCTTGTCATTTTTTCTGTTTGGTTTGTGTGATTTTGAGCTCTTTAGACCTTTGCTTTTTTTATATTGAAGGGATTATCTACTTACCGAACTATGATAGTAATTAGATATTAACATATTCTATTGTTAATGACTTATTAATGATTTTGTCGGTTTTCTTTGATTGAGGGTCAATTTCTTTTGGACTAGACCTATCTCACTATCTTTAATTTTTAATTCCCTCAGGTCTCCCCAGTCCTTTTTCATTTTACTCCCTCTGTCGCTGTTATTTTATATTTAATGTGTGCTTGAGAAGGGGTTCAGTTAGGACCCGATATATAGCGTTATTTTTTCTGTGTTGTTTCTATAATGGGCTTCCTTACCATTTAGTGCTGTATGCTAACAGTTTGTGTTTATATATATATATATATATATATATATATATATATATATATATATATATATATATATATATATATATATATATATATATATATATATATATATATATATATATATATATATATATATATATATATATATATATATATATATATATATATATATATATATATATATATATATATATATATATATATATATATATATATATATATATATATATATATATATATATATATATATATATATATATATATATATATATATATTTATATATATATATATATATATATATATATATATATATATATATATATATATATATATATATATATATATATATATATATATATATATATATATATATATATATATATATATATATATATATATATATATATATATATATATATATATATATATATATATATATATATATAGTATATATATCATATATATATATATATATATATATATATATATATATATATATATATATATATATATATATATATATATATATATATATATATATATATATATATATATATATATATATATATATATATATATATATATATATATATAGATATATATATAGATATATATAGATATATATATATATATATATATATATATATATATATATATATATATATATATATATATATATATATATATATATATATATATATATATATATATATATATATATATATATATATATATATATATTATATATATATATATATATATATATATATATATATATATATATATATATATATATATATATATATATATATATATATATATATATATATATATATATATATACAATTATACATATATATATATATATATATATATATATATATATATATATATATATATATATATATATATATATATATATATATATATATATATATATATATATATATATATATATATATATATATATATATATATATATATATATATATATATATATATATATATATATATATATATATATATATATATATATATATATATATATATATATATATATATATATATATATATATATATATATATATATATATATATATATATATATATATATATATATAAGCACAAACTGTTAGCATACAGCACTAAATAGTAAGGGAGCCCATCAGTGCAACAAAACTTATAAAACAATGCTATATTTCGGATCCTAACTGGATCCCTTCTCAAGCACAACTGTGCTTGAGAAGATATCCAGTTAGGATCCGAAATATAGCATTGTTTTATAAGTTTTGTTTCACTGATGTGCTCCCTTACTATATATAAATATATATATATATATATATATATATATATATATATATATATATATATATATATATATATATATATATATCCATATATCTATATATATATATATATATATATATATATATATATATATATATATATATATATATATATATATATATATATATATATATATATATATATATATATATATATATAATATATATATATGTATATATATATCTATATATATATATATATATATATATATATATATATATATATATATATATATATATATATATATATATATATATATATATATATATATATATATATATATATATATATATATATATATATATATATATATATATATATATATATATATATATATATATATATATATATATATATATATATATAGCACTGTGAACTGTATAAGGATGTAAGAATAAAATATGAAATTTTACAGCAATCCTAGATCGAATATGAATGTGAATTATTGTCAGATGTGCTTGGTTTTAAGAATTGTGATAAAAAAGATTTAAAAATTAGAAAAAATTGATATTTGAACATTGGAAAATAAGAAAAATTAAAACACAATCCTTCCCGTAAAAAGACACTATAAGTAAATAATAGAGGAGCCGTTACAAAGCCTTATCCTCAAAGTACAAGTACTACGGAGAAAGGTGGTGTTCTTTTTGTTGGGGTTTGTTGAGGTGTTCGTGGTGGTGTCGTTGTTGGTGTTGGTGCTGTTGGTATTTGTGCAGGGGATATGTCAATTTCTGACACCAGCAAACTCATTTTTTATTTAAGGAGAGAGTTGGTCGCAGTCAGGCAGGAGGTCAGGTCCTTAGCAAAGGAGAACAGGGAGTTGAAAGATAAAGTGGAGGTGTTAAGCAGGAAGGGGAATTTGAGTAGTGAAGAGGATTGGAAAATTGTGAATAAGGCTTCAACTAGGATGGTTGTCATGAAAAATGATAGTTTTCGCCTTCATGTAGCTAATTATTTTAGTTCACTTGGGAATGAATGTGAAAGTGGAGGAGTGAATCTTCAGGATCCATGAAATCTGATAGTTGTACTAATGTCCATAGAGACAGAGGTATGAAAAGCAATCATGTTGTTGGTGATTCTCAGATACTATAATAGACAATACGAGTTATAAGCTAAATAACCATGATATAATGAGCTCTCAGTATGAGAGGGATTTAGGTGTTCTTGTATGATTTAATCTCAAACCAAGAGAGCAGTGTGATGCAGTCAGAAATAAAGCAAACAGAATTTTAGGATTTATCTCAAAAAGTGCTAGCAGTAAGACGGAAAAGGTTATTGTGTAGCTCCATCTTGCATTAGTTAGGCCCTATATGGATTATGCTGTGCAACTTTGGTCACCCTATTACAGGATGGAAATTAAATCCTTGGAGAGAGTGCAGTGAAGAATGACAAATATGATACGCAATAACAGAAATCTATCATATGAAGACCGGCTAAAAAAACTTAATCTGCACTCTCTGGAGAGGCGTAGAGTTAGGGGGGATATGATTGAGGTGTATAAATGGTTTAAAGGAATTAACAAGGGTGATATTAATAAAGTTTTAAAATTCTTGATCAAACCAGAACTCGATATACAGTGTTGCCTCCCTTATCGCGGTAGTTCGGTTCCGGGAGCTGGCGCGAACCAGGAAAATCGCGAAGTAGGATCAGCCTTTAATTTTTTTTTTTTTTTTTTTTTTAAAGATGATTATGACACCAGGACAGGCCAAAAATTATAAAATAAAACGGCCTTTATCAGGCTGTAAAGAGAAACAGAGATGGAGAGTGGGATGACCTGTCAGATGTGAAGGGGTTATAAAAGATGTGTAATGAATATCCAGCTCTCTGCTGGGTTTACTATCTCTGCATTTCCTTCATGATGTCTATTCTAAAACTTCTCCTTAGATCTTATTATTATTATTATTGGCAACAATAATTTTCCTTTGATGATGATTGGGGAGATTATTATTATTATTATTATTATTATTATTATTATTATTATTATTATTATTATTATTATTATTATCATCATCATCATCATTATTACTACAGATTCGTAATTAAACCATTATTTTTACTATAAATAATGTAGTTTTGGTTGAATGAACAAGAGTTACTTAAAGATGCTCTCTCTCTCTCTCTCTCTCTCTCTCTCTCTCTCTCTCTCTCTCTCTTCTACCCAACCTCCCACACTCTCTTTGTCCCAGCCAACTAGGGAGGGGCACTTTACACAGTTATTAAAAGTAAATAAACCAACAGATGTACAAACAATGATGAGCCCTTAATAATAATAATGATGATGATGATAATAATTCCACAATCATCATCAAAGGAAAATTATTGTTGCCAATGATAATAATAATAATAATAATAATAATAATAATAATAATAATAATGATAATAATAATAATAATAATAATAATAATAATAATAATAATAATAATAATAATAAGAAGAAGAAGATCTAAGCAGAATTATTGGAATAGACATCATGAAAGTAATGCAGAGATATATTAAAACCCAGCAGAGAGCTGGATATTCATTACACATCTTTTATAATCCCTTCACATCTGACAGGTCATTACACTCTCCATCTCTGTTTCTCTTTACAACCTGATAAAGTCTGCTTTATTTTATCATTTTTTGGCCCATCCTGGTGTAAAAAAAAAAAAAAAAAAAAAAAAAAAAAAAAAAAAAAAAAAAACGCGATACAGTGAGAACGCGAACCAAGAAACGCGAATAACCGGGGTAACACTGTAATAGGTTTAAGCTTTATATTTTTAGGTTTAGAAAGGAAATTGGTAAAAAGTGGTTTGGTAATAGAGTAGTTAATACATGGAACAGGCTTCCTAGTAGTATAATAAATACCATACCTTAGACACCTTCAAATGTAGGTTAGACAGGCATATGACAGACGAAGGGTGGGTATGAATAGGTTAGTGCTTTGTACGATTAAAAAAAGAAAAAAATATGGAGTGGAATAAATTACTTACAAATGCAGTACTATACAGTACTTAGGGTAGAGACACTTAGCTTTGTAAACCATGAAGTATACAATATTAGTCAATTTTAATACAGTAATAATATAATAATATAGTACAGTGCAATAATACATACATTAATACATGGGTAGATAATGGGTAGGTTTTGTTCGCATATGTGAATGTTCGTAATTTAGCTGTTCGGAAGTAAGGGGGCTTCTGTATATGTCGCGGAACGACACATTTTTCGTATAGGAATCAGAATTACTTTAGCTTTTGTAGTGTCGCGGTTGCTTATCAAGTCCTTTGTCGTCAGTGAAGTTTATCTCTCTGTTACACCACTAACCCATAGTGTATTTATGTATGTTAACCCCTTAGTTTAAGTCTTTGTACATATTAATAATTAGTTTCATTCTGTGTGTATATTTTAATCTTTGCACGAAACTGATGTTAATAGGGAATGATGCAAGGAAATGATGAGCAGAATATTTTGAGTGGTTGCTGATTGTTGAGGAAGATAGATAGGCAGCTATAGTGGCAGTGGGGGGGTGTTCAAGTGTTCAGGTGCCAGTAATGGGAGGTGGAAATGAGATAGAGATCACAAGAGAGGAGGTGAAAAGGGCATTGGGTGAAACGAATGCAAGTAAAGCAAATGGAATGGATGGTGTGAGAGTGGAGATATTGAAAGAAGGGGGTGTGACTGCATTGGAATGGTTGGTGAGAGTGTTTAATATATACTTTATGTTGTCAATGGTGCCATTGTAATGGATGATTGCTTGTATAGTGCCCCTATGCAAAGGTAAGGGAAGTGTGTATGAATGCAGTAATTTTAGGCATATAAGTTTATTGAGTGTGTTAGGAAAAGTGTAGGGTGGGATACTGATTTATAGGATTAGAGATAAGACAGAAAATGTGATTGCAGAAGTGCAGAGTGGTCTTAGGAGAGGTAGAGGTTGTATAGATAAAATTTTTTAAGTTAGGCAGTTATGTGAGAAATATTTAGCAAACGAATAAGGATGTGTAGTTTGCATTTATGGATCTGGAGAAAGCATATGATAGAGTTGATAGAGAGGCAATGTGGAATGTTTTGAGGTTATATGGAATTAATAGTAGACTCTTGCAAGCAGTGGAGTTTGTTTGAGGGCAGTAGAGCTTGTGTTAGGGTAGGGAATGAAGTGAGTGAGTGGTTTCCAGTGAGTGTGGGACTGAGACAGGGATATATGATGTCACCATGGCTGTTCAATTTGTATATTGATGGAGTCGTAAGAGAAGTGAATGAGCAAGTGCGTGGTCGAGGTTTGAGAATGGTAGATGGGGATGATAATGAGTGGAAGCTGAATCAGTTGCTGTTTGCATATGCTACTGTGGTGGTGGCAGATTCAGAGGAGAAGCTGTGTCACTTAGTGTCAGAATTTGGAATGGTGTGTGAGAGAAGGAAGTTGCGAGTGAATGTGGGAAAGAGTAAGGTTATGAGGTGTACAAGAAATGAGGATGGTGCTGGAATGAATTTTATGTTGAATGGAGAGACATTTGAGGAAGTTGATCAGTTTACATATTTAGACTCGGTTATAGCTGCAAATGGTGGAGGAAGCAGATGTGTGGCACAGAGTGAATGAAGAATGTAAAGTCTTGGGTGCATTGAAAGGTGTGATGAAGAATAGAGGGCTGGAAATAATTGTTAAGAAAGTTTGTATGAGAAAGTGGTTGTGCCAACTGTGATGTATGGATCAGAGTTATGGGGTATGAAAGTACGTGAGAGACAGAAACTAAATGTGTTTGTGATGAAATGCCCGAGGAGTATGATTGGTGTATCTCGGTTGGATAGGGTTAGGAATGAATTGGTGAGAGCGGACAGGTGTGAGGAGAGAATTGGCAGCCGAAGTAGATATGAATGTTTTGAGATGGATTGGCCATGTGGAGAGGATGGATGATGAAAGACTGCTGAAAAAGGTGATGAATGCGAGAGTTGATGGGAGAAATGCTAGAGTGAGGCCTAGGTTTGGGTGGATGGATGTAGTAAGGAGAGCCCTGAATGATAGGAGGATGGATGTGAGGGAAGCAAGTGAGTGTGCTAGGAATAGGAATGAGTGGCGAGCGATTGTGATGCAGCTCTGATGGGCATCTGCTGTTACCACGGGGCTGCAATGTACAGAGGTAGCCCTGTGGTAGAGGCAGTAGGGGAGTTGGAATTATGATGCGACACAGATTGTGGAAGAGCTGGGAGGATGGGCCGTGGCACTCCAGCAGTGCCATCTGAACGGTCGCTAGCTCCCTAGTCATTGCCTATAGAGCAAAGTATTCCCCTTATAGTTTCTTTTTTTTGTTGTAGGCTACTCCCAAAATTGTGGGAAACAGCAAAGGTAAATGATAATGACTAACCTGCACATTCCGATGTTCATTTGTTCAGACCGTGGAATTATGGGTTGTTTTGTTTATAGTCGGAAAGGCTGGTTTTTTCGCGGCAAGAACGAGAGGGAAGGTCAAGACGTAATGTTTCAACATAAGTTATTGTAATTAGGGAAGCTTTTTGTTACCATAACTGCCGATGGCAGCATTACCACTAAGATTTTACAACCATGTCTCCAGCTAGATGAGTACAGGACATTTATGTATACAGTCAACTTGCTTGTTACGTGTGTTTATAATACATGAAATTAAAATAACACCTCCATAAATTAATAGTAAAAAAATGGTTTATTTTAGTATATAAGCAACCACCTCGGACCACTTTCCCACCATGCTGCCATGTGCTTTAGTGTCTCTTGACCCAGAATACTGTGTGGATATATCGCTTGTTATAACTGCTTTTGTAGTAAGGTTTGTGTTTCTTGTTCTTTTTTGCAGATTTTTATATATCTATCATGGCCAGTATACGCCCAGGAAAAGACTGTGGAAATGCTTCTACTCCCAAAAGAGTGAGAAAGGCAATAGACCTGAGCGTGGTGAGAGTACGGCGCCCATAAAACGGTCGATTAACTACGTGAAAGCACGTTGCGCACTATCCGTGAAAATGCGGAAAGAATATAGAAAAGTGCAAAAGCTGGTGTTAGTTTAACTTTGCTTAAGTCTTCATATTCTAAATCGGATATTATAGAGAATGGAGAAAATGCTATAATATCAAGGAAAAAGCCCCATTATATATAGAGTGAGTACACCTGTGTAATGTTTTACATTTTTTTTATGTTATATTTTTAATACCATACTACACTATTATATTCAGGCATTGCATAATATAAAAAAAATGAGTTTTCTAGTCTTGCTCTTAATTTTTTTTACGCTAGCTTTATTTTTTTTTTTGCAGCTAAGGGTTGGCTCTCCCACTTCCCCCTCTTCTCCGCCTTCTCCTACCATTTATATTACCTGCTAGTCTCCACCATTAAGGAAAACATTGAACAGTTCAGAAAAAAGTTCCAGGAGCTGAATATGGAAAATGATGCCATGAAAACTTCCTTTGCTGATGCACTAAAGGGGAATGTGGAAGTAAAAGAGGCTGTAAAGGTGGTGGCACTGGAAAACATACAAACAGTTGACTATAAAGAGACAGTAATCGAAAAAATGAAAGACGTTGTGATGGAAAGGGCAAACCCACTCATCAGACAGGCACTTGATAAGGAGAAGACAGTGGTAATCTCAGGCATAAGCGAGTCCCAGGAGCCAACATGGCAGGGGAGACTTGAAGAAAATAAAGCTAGGGTTGTAGACCTGATAAGAAAGCTTGGAATAGTATGTGGTCCTGAGGATATTGTAAACATACACCAACTAGGTAAATATTCGAGGGAAGGAAAGCCGAGACCAACAAAAGTAACCTTTGAGAGAGGGGAAACATGTTGGGAAATATTGTTGAGAAAAAAAAGTCTAAAAGACCTTCAAGAATTCAAAGAAGTGTTCATTAGACAATACAGAACACAGGAAGAGATGGGAAAGATCAAAAACTTGTTGCAAGAGGCAAGAAGGTTAAATGAGGAAAGAAGTGAAGAAGAGAAGAAAAATTTTCATTACAGAGTTCTTTCAGACAAAGGGGAGATAAAGAAGATAATGACAGAAGATCAGGGGATGGGGCCTCATTAAGATTGTTATACACAAATGCTGATGGATTAGCTGGTAAGGCAGTAGAATTAAAAGATAGGATTCATAACAGTAAGGCAGATATAGTAGCAATTACAGAGACTAAGTTGAGTGAGGACATAAACAGTGTCACAGTTTTTCCTAAGGGCTTCAGAATACTAAGGGTTGAAAGATCTGAGAGGACTGCTCATAAGTGAAAGGATTCAAGTCGAAGAAATAAACTTGGCTATAGAAAGTGAGTTCAAGGAATTTCTTGTTGCTCGCATAAATACTGGGTCAGAGAGCATTATAATAACTGTTGTATACAACCCACCAAGGAACCAAAATAGGCTTGAAGTTTATGAGGAAAGTCATATAGGTACTATTGAAGTCATAAACTCAGTTGTTAACATGGCGCAGGAAAAAAAATGTAGGATTTAGATTATGGGAGACTTTAATCATAAAGAGATAGATTGGATAAATCTTGACCCACACAGTGGTGAGGACTCATTCGGGGCAAGATTCCTAGATTGCGTACAAGGGAATTTCCTACACCAACATGTAATGGAACCAACAAGGGCCAAGGGTGGGGATGAGCCATCACTACTTGATCTAGTGTTCACAGATAATGTGTTGGATATTGAAAAAATTGAGTATGAACCACCAGTTGGAAAGAGTGACCACTGTGTGTTGTTGATGGAGTATATCATTGAAGATATTCTTCCTGAGAGTAGAGGCACTGAGGACATGAGGAGGAACTATCCGAAAGGAGATTACATCAAAATGAATGAGCTTTTTGCAGTTATTGACTGGAGAACCTTATTTTACAACAAATCTGTACAAGAAATGTATGACATCTTTTGTGAGAAATATGGGAAGATAGTAGATTGCTGCATACCTGTCACCAAAGTAGGTGTAATTCATGCCAGAGAGAAATGGTTCGATAATGGGTGTAAAAGAGCTAAGGAGTGGATAGACAAATGCTGGAAAAGGTATAGGAGGAGAAAAAACATAAATGCCTGGCAAACCTACAAAAGAGCAAGAAATGACTACCTAAGTAAAAGGAGAGAGGCAGAGAGAGACTATGAGAGGGACATCACCAAGAAGGCTAAAGAAAATCCCAAGCTTTTCCACAGCTTTATCAGAGGAAAACTGAAGGTAAAAGAACAGGTTTTAAGGCTAAAGAGAGCGGATGGAAGCATCACTGAGACGGATGAAGAGATCTGCAAAGAATTGAACAAGGAGTTTCAGTCAGTATTTACAGTAGAAAATACCCCACCCCCTCAGATTGCAGTGATAGAAGCTCAAGGGCCGGTATTGGAGAACAGCCACAGAGGTATGCAAAGCGCTGATGGATTTAGATGTTCATAAAGCTACAGGTCCTGATGACATATCCCCTCATGTGCTTAAAAAATGCGCAAACACAATATCAGTGGCACTAAGTATCATATTTAAGGAGTCACTGGAGTCGGGGGAGATTCCAAGATGCTGGAAACAAGCAAATGTGATACCTATCTTCAAAAAGGGAAGGAGGGATACGGCTCTAAACTATAGACCAGTTTCCTTGACCAGCATAGTTTGCAAAGTTATGGAGAAACTACTAAGGAAACATATCTCTCTTCACTTGGAATCCTTCAACTTTTTGTCAGTGAGGCAACATGGCTTCAGAGAAGGTAGATCAACAGTAACAAACTTATTAGAATTTTATGATGAGGTAAGCCAAATCTTACAGGAAAGAGAGGGCCGGGCAGATTGCATATTCCTAGACTTCCAAAAAGCGTTTTGCACTGTTCCACATGGTAGACTTATTAGGAAGCTGCAATCAATGGCTAGAATAGGTGGAAATGTTTTGGAATGGATAAAAACTTACTTAGAAGGAAGGGAACAGAGGGTTAGAGTAAGACACTCAGTGTCTGAATAGAGAAGAGTTAGTAGTGGAGTTCCACAGGGTTCAGTTTTAGGGCCACTTTTGTTCCTTGTATATGTAAATGACCTACCAGAGTCTGTAAATTCATTCATGAATATGTTTGCAGATGATGCAAAGAGTGTGAAGAAAGTAAAAAACGAGAACAATGGTAGAGAACTTCGGGAGGATCTAAATAATCTGCATGAGTGGTCAGAAAAGTGGCTAATGAAATTCAATACTTCAAAATGTAAGGTAATGAGAATGGGTACAAGTGCAAGAAGGCCCAAGCTTGACTACTCGGTGGCTGGAGTACAACTTCAAGAGACAGAAAATGAGAGAGATCTAGGAGTAAACATACTGGCAGATTTGTCTCCAGAAATACATATAAATGGCATAGTAAGGGCAGCATATGCATTCTTATCACTGAAGGGTAGCCTTCAGGCACATGGACAAGGAAATGTTCAGAAATATTTATGTAACCTATGTGAGGCCAAAACTCGAATATGCAGCCCCCTTTTGGAATCCGCACTTGAAAAAGCACATAGCTAAGCTTGAAAAAGTTCAAAGACATGCCACGAAACTGGTGCCAGAAATACGCAATCTCAGTTATGATGAGAGGCTGAGGGAATTAGACTTACCATCACTCGAAGCTAGAAGAGTGAGGGGGGATATGGTGACAGTCTTTAAATTCATTCATGGTTATGATAGAGTGGATAGGGATCGATATTTTGATATGGCTGGCTCTAGAACTAGAGGTCATAGTTTGAAGCTTGGTAAGAAAACTTCTTTGCAGGATGTAAGGAAATACTTTTTCAGTGTAAGAGTAGCTGATAATTGGAATTCGCTAAGCGAGGAGGTAGTTAATGCTATCTCAATCCATAGTTTTAAGGACAGGTATGATAAGTATCACTAAGTATAAATTGGAACCGATCAGGAGACGGGAAGATAGGAGCTTTGGGCTCTTTCCCGTAAACACAATTAGGTAATCACCATGTTTGTCGTCTGTTGCTCGCCATATATAGAGTGAGTAGAATGTGTATAATATATTTCATTTACATCATTGCTGTAATTCAGGTGTTGCATAATGAAATAGAATTGTTTTCTAGTTTTGCTTTTATTGATTTTTTTTATGTTACAGTATCATTATTTATTTTTGCAGCTACGGGTTCATTCTAACATTTCCCCCTCCTCTTCTCCTACCGCTTATGTCAAATGCTCGCTGCCACCATGCTTGTCCCATGCCTGTTGTTCATTGTATATAGAGTGAGTAGAATGTGTTTTACATTCAGGCATTGCAAAATAAAAATTTTTTTTTAGGTTTTTATTCTTGCTTTTGTTATTTTTTATTTTTATTTTATCTTTGTTTACTTTTGTAGATAGAGGTTCGTTCTCCCGCATCCTCCTCCTCTTCTCCCGTTGCTTAAGTTACGTGTTCACTGCGACCACACACGTCCCAGTGTATGCCTGTTGTTCACTGTATAATAGAGTGCGCTAATTTATTTACTGTACAGTAAATCTGTATATCTTTTATACTGTACACTATTTGTATATTATTATAAATACCTACAGGTCTTTCTGCTTTGTTTTATACCTATAAAATATGCTTTATTTATCCTATGTCTTTGGCATAGTGTGTTTATGTAAGGTTGTGGAACGTATCTATGCCTATTATTATTATTTCTTACGGAAAATGACTAGTTACCTTATGAATTTTGCATTACCCGTGCCTATTGAGAACCTATCCTCGCGTTGTTCCAAGAGGTGAGTGTATTTGTTTTGAATAGCTTTCTAAAATTTTACTGATTTGCCAGTAAACGGTACAGTCTGTTTTAGCATTTTCGGCATATTGTAAGGTAAATGGGATCATTTATGGATTGTTTCTTGTTTAATCGTTTAGCTTTGAATGGGGTCTACAGCGCAGAAAAATGCCATTTATTACTATCCAGTGATTTTAGGCTATATCAATTCCCTTGAGCTGGTCATATGTCCTTTCCAGCTGTTATTTATAATTTGGGGATTTGGTGGTGTTGTCGATGGAAAGTGGCCAGAGCGTTAGCCATTTATGTTTCCCGGCTTTTTTTTTTTCTGGTCTTCCGAACTGGATATGCATAGACTAGTTAGGGACTTTTTTCACCGGCAGCTTAGCTTAAGCCCCAGTAGTGCCACATATAGTTTTGGTTAGCCTAGCCCTAAGAAGTTACATATGTCTTTTTTAACATTTATTACTTGGATTTTCTCTCGTTCACCAAGCCATCTACTTCATTCTAGTCTTAGCCTAGACCAGTGGTTCTCAACCTTTTCTTACCCATGTACCCCTTTTCCCTTATTTTCTTTTTTGGTGGACCCCTTCATTGCTATTCAACAAAAGACAAGCTTTAATATTGAAGCGGGGAATTTCAGAAAAATTAACGTAAGTATGTGTGTACTAGGAACTCTTTATATCTCTTACCTTGTCACGATGGAGTTCAACATAAAACTGAAGTGAACTGCTTGGGTCATGTCGACTTTTATAGGCACTGAGAGTTAATAATTGTACCGGAAATCATCCCTGCTACTGAAGATCTTAATGCCATAAATCCTTCCTCGATAAGCGCAGTCTCTTTGACCTTTGTCGTTACCGATCAAAGGTCAGAGACTGCGCCAAAGAAGGTAGATATTTGCCCTGAAAATATACATTAAAGCTCGCTGTCTGCTTCCTGAGAAAAGATAAGAGATTTTCACCTTCATTTGTTCTTGCCACTGACCGATGGGTGAGTAGATATGTCAAAAGGAATTATAAAAGAAATAAAGTGAGAATGAATCATTCATTTATATTCTCTTCTTATTTCAATATGGTGTAAATTAAAATGGGAATTTTATTTTTAGTAATAAAAGCCGTACTGAAGTGGAATTGCTTCATGGACCACCAAAATATCTGTGTGGACCCGCAGTTTGTTATTTTTTGTTATTCGGAATGCGTTCTCACTAAGTTGTATTATAGGTGTAAACTTGAATACTACCCTGAATGGAGGTAGCCTATGGTGTATCTACAAGTTATTTAATCTGTTTTTCCTCATTAACTTATTGTGTATCACCAGTGATGAATGGTACCTCAGATATAACCTACTCCTTGATGTTTATCCTAAACATAGCCTGTGCAATTAGGTTTCTGTGAATTTCTTTGTATTCAATATATTACAGTGTAATTATAGTACATAGAGCATTTGTTTGAGTTTTGTGTATTATTCCTTTTCATTTAGTATATACATCTGATCCTGGGATAATTTTGTGTTGAACATTCAATGTGCATTTATGTTGTGTACTACATTTTGGGGGATTACAAGACCTTCTGTTTACTTTATTAGGTCTGTCCAGGTTTACCTCTCTCGGTCTTTACTTGAGTGACGCTTAGTGTGTATGTAATTAAGTTTCTTGGTAAGTTTTCTAGCCTTCGTTATGGCATCTTAAAAGATTTCTGATCGCTCCTTGAGCAGATTCAGAGCAGCAGTCACTTGGAAACTGACTAGTGCCAATCCAGCTTTTAGCGTAACTAATCCAGTCTTAGTGACAGTGAAGACTTATGTTGAATCATTATAGACGTGGTGGAACAAATACTTGGAGGTATGTGATGACTATATTTCCGAGAGAGAGAATTTTGAGGACTCTGAATATGAGAGGCTTCAAAGAAAAGATAATGAATTTGAAACCAATAATAATCAACAGGTCAGTCCTATGTTTGATGGTTTGGGTCAATTACAAGGCACAGTATCTGGGAGTATCCTCAACCCCACAACCGAGTAGTAGAGTATGTTTACCCAAAGTTAGGATTAACAGTTTTTCTGGGAATTTGGAAGAATGGCAAAGCTGGAGGGATAGTTTTCGTTCATTAGTGCATGACTGCCATGACATGGACAAAGTTTTAATGATGACCCACTTGAAGTCTTGCATAAATTCTATAACGTTTTCAATCATTTCAGGGTTTCAGATTAGTGATCAGGATCATGAGGATGCCATAGCTGCAGGGGCTGGCAGATTTGTTAATCCGGAAAGAGTGAAGCAAGTACTTATGCTTCAGTTGGTTGATATTCCAAAAGCAAAGAATGTAGCAAAGGATTTAGATCAGTTAAATTACCTACAGAGGCCGAAAGATTTGTTATTCAGAAGTTTCAGACTACATATTTCACTGTTGATCAGATCATTGCTCGTTTTGCAAACCACATTGTATTTCTTTGAAAGGTTCCAGTGTGTGTTAAATTGCCTGTTAAAGAAATTGGGATGAAACCAAAGTCATTAACAAATTCAGACGTCAGATAAGACTCTTGTTGGAACTTACCCTGTAGGGGTGAAGAGTCAGAAGAGTACAAGTAAAGCATATTTGCTAGGTTATTGAAAGATCACAGGGCTAAGCATTGCCCGAAAAAACAACCTATTATTGTAAGAGATTGACTCAGGTTGGATGTTCCTCAAGATGTTTACAAATTTGGATGATACCTTATGGTAAAGAGAAAGAGAATCCAGATTTGAATTAAGAGAAGGGTCAGTAATGAGTCTGACTGCCTTAAATTCGATCCTATCAAGGAGATAATTATTTTAAGTAATTGTAGAGAGTTGAAGAAATGTCGAACACGGAGCAGAACCCCCAATATTTTTATGCAGCTTTAGATAATTGGATTATGTGATCCTCCAAGACAAGTTAGAGACTGTTTGGATTCCTAATATGTAAATAGAATTAAGGGGGTAAATTTCGTTAGTATCAAAGACAATAGGGCTATCAGGAGGAGAAAAAGATAAAGAAATAGCCAGAAACTGTGTCTTGGAGGCATTAAATTTA
The DNA here is from genome assembly GCA_037179515.1 of Halocaridina rubra. Lineage (NCBI taxonomy): Eukaryota > Metazoa > Arthropoda > Malacostraca > Decapoda > Atyidae > Halocaridina > Halocaridina rubra. Next base: position 33,403 of record JAXCGZ010001893.1, read on the forward strand.
GCTGATTATGAGCAGCAGATGAAGGTAGTGAAGAAATACCAGAGGAAAAATGAAGGGTTGAATCGTCGGCTAAGGTGTGAAGAAGAGAGGAAGATGGGGATGAAGAAGATCGTTGATGAAGAGAAGGAATAGAGTATGTGAATGAACAGAGCCCTGTGGAACACCACTGGTAGCAGGGAATGGGATAGATGTTGCACCGTCAACAACCATAGATATAATATGGTGTGAAAGAAAACTGGAAATCAAGGAACAGAGAAAAGGGGTAAAGCCATAGGCAGGGAGTAGAGCCTTGTGCCAGACTCTGTCAAAATTCTTAGAGATATCAAGGTCGACTACAAAAGAATCCCCTTAGTTTCTCAGAGAAGATGACCATACATAGGGATAGGAGGTCACCAGTGGATCTTGCCTAGCATAAGCCAGACTGGTGATCAGAGATAAGTAAGTTGGAATCAAGACATTTAAAAAAGTGAGCATTGAGTAAAGTTTCGAAAACATTAGTGATAGAAGAGACTAGGGCAATAGGTCGGTAGTTTGAGGGAATAAAGTGGTCTCTCTTCTTGGGAACAGGCTGTACTAGAGCATGCTTCCAAGATGAGGGATAGATACTGGTTGAGACAATGAGGCAAAAAAGATGGCAAAGCATGGGAGCCACTTCATATGCAAACTCCATAAGGAACCTAGCAGGGATCCATCGGGACCAAATGCCTTGTTCGTCTCAGGGAAGGCGTAGAGTTAGAGAGGAGTAAAGATTGAGGGACAGGTGTGCTGGAATTGTTTTTGGAAGAGTTGGCTGAAAAATGAGAGCTAAAGAGTGCGGCTTTGTCAGTGGGAGAGCAAGCTATTGAACCATCAGAACGAATGAGAGGGAGAAAGCTTGAGTTACAGAAGTTCTTAGAGAGGTTTTTGCTAATGACCAGAAACATTTGTCTCAGGGAGACGAGTTAAGGTCATCAACTTTCCCTCTTTTAAAGAAAGCCTTAGGCATTCGAATCTAAGCAGTACAGAGATTCCTAGCCACAATAAAAGCAGAGGGAGTTAAATCTGAAGAAAAGGCTTGGTACGACCAGTGCCCCCTATCCTTGGCTTGAATAACCATGGAGCAGGCATGGTCAAACCAAAGACTAGGGGAAAAAAATGTTTTCATAGAGAAGGGGATGTATGCCTCCATTCCTGAGGTTTTGATCTCGGCAACTTATAGGGCTGCCTGATCAGGGTTCCGGGACTGAAAGCAGTAGTCATCCTATGGAAAGTTAAAGAGGAAGTTACACAAACCTCTATGTTGGGCACGTCAAAGTGCCAAATGCAGCGCTGAATAAGAAGGACTGATGGAAGGGGAGAGAAATTGGAAGAGATTGAGATCACAGAGTGGTCAGATTTGCCAAGAAGGTAAAACACAGAATAAGAGTAGTTTGGAGGGTTAGAAGTATGAAATATGTCAAGAGTATTGGCTGCATGTTCATGTCGGTCGGGAACACGAGTAGGATGATTGATAATTTGCTCCAGATCGTGTGTAATAGAGAAAGCAAGGGCCTCATTTCCTCCCACATCAGTGTGCGAAGAATTAAGCCAATCACTGTGGTGTACATTGAAGTCTCCAATATTGAGAAGTTTGACATGCGGGTGAAAAGATAGCAAGGACTCATGACAAGAGGACAGATATTCAAAGAAAGACATAAAGTCAGTGCGGTTTGGAGAACAGTAGCAGAAGCAAAGGAATGTAGTGGTTCATGGAGAGATAGAGTTTCAGCTAGAGAACATCAAAGTTAGGAGATTCAAGATCCCTGAGCCTTGCAATTGGAGTCTTAGTGATGCAGTAGGCACAGACCCCACCTTGGAATGAAAACGAGTATGCAGGTGATAGTGGCTCGTGTAGGTGCTGAGTTGGACAAGTGGCTTTTGAGCAACCAGTGTACAGTACTCCCTCATTTATCGCGGGGGCTCAGTTCCGGAACCCACCGCCATAGGTGAAAAATCGCGAAGTAAACCTTATTTATTGTAGGTATTTTATTTATTTTTACCTTTACTGTATAAACCCTAACTGTATAAAGCCTTCCTGCACTGTTAACAAACCACTCTCTACTTTTGTAATAACAGCGCACAAGCATAAATTTATATGGATGTGATATTATGAAGATTGAAAAAAAGCAATAAGAACAAACAGCAAACAAACTGTCGATATAATATCATCAGGAAAATAGCGTGTAGAGAATATATATAATTCATTTAAGTTTCCCATGTACAGTACGATATACATTTTCTTTGAACAAATTGTATACATTTTCTTTTTCTATCAGCTGACTTTATTTACGTTATGATTTTGTGCAGCATGGTCGATAGATTGAATAATGTTTAGAACCAAGGAATATTAATACTAATCTATAATCTTGAAAATTAGTTGAACCCCAAATAGGGTGAGTAAATTAATATTTTATGAGTAAGATAATGTGCCTGAATAAGCATCAGATGATACAAAAGCGGCAAAACGTTTTGGTTAGAGGTTTGTTCTCCCGCATCCTCCTCCTCTTCTACCGCTTAATGCGATCGAATATTATGAAGAGAATTGAAAAAAGCATTAAGAACAAACAGCAAACAAACTTGTGATATAATATCGACAGGGAAGTAGCATGTGAGGGTGTATCAGCTGATACGGAAGCGCCAAAACGTTTGCAGATAGAGGTTTGTTCTCCCGCATCCTCCTCCTCTTCTACCGCTTAATGCTAATATCTAATATTGTGAAGAGAATTGAAAAAAGCATTAAGAACAAACAGCAAACAAACTTTCGATATAATATCATCAGAGAAATAGCGTGCGAGGGTGTATCAGCTGACACGGAAGCGCCAAAACCTTTGCAGATAGAGGTTCGTTCTCCCGCATCCTCCTCCTCTTCTACTGCTTAATAATATTTATTTACTATTTTGTTTTAGGATAAAATATTAGTGGTAAAAAAATCAACAAATAATTTATTGAATTGTACCTATGATCATTGTTGCTAGTTGTGATTACCTAATTGTGTTTACGGGAAAGAGCCCAAAGCTCATATATTCCCGTCTCCTGATCGGTTCCATTTTGTACTTAGTGACACTTATCATACCTGTCCTTAAAATTGTGGATTGAGATAGCATTAACTACCTCCTCGCTTAGCCAATTCCAATTATCAACTACTCTTACACTGAAAAAGTATTTCCTTACATCCTGCAAAGAAGTTTTCTTACGAAGCTTCAAACTATGACCTCTAGTTCTAGAGCCAGCCATATCAAAATATCGATCCCTATCCACTCTGTCATAACCATGAAGGAATCTAAAGGCTGTCACCATGTCCCCCCTCAATCTTCTAGCTTCGAGTGATGGTAAGTCTAATTCCCTCAGCCTCTCATCATAGCTGAGATTGCGTATTTCTGACACCAGTTTCGTGGCATGTCTTTGAACTTTTTCAAGCTTAGCTATGTGCTTTTTAAAGTGCGGATTCCAATAGGGGGCTGATTATTCAAGTTTTGGCCTCACATAGATTGCATAAATATTTCTGAATATTTCCTTGTCCATGTGCCAAAAGGCTACCCTTATATTTGATAAGAATGCATATGCTGCCCTTACTAAGACATTTATATGTATTTCTGGAGACAAATCTGCCAGTATGTTTACTCCTAGATCTCTCTCATGTTCTATCTCTTGAAGTTGCACTCCAGCCACCGAGTAGTCAAGCTTGGGCCTTCTTGCACTTGTACCCATTCTCATTACCTTACATTTTGAAGTATTGAATTTCATTAGCCACTTTTCTGACCACTCATGCAGACTATTTAGATCTTCCAGAAGTTATCTACCATTGTTCTCGTTTCCTACTTTCTTCACAATCTTTGCATCATCTACAAACATATTCATGAATGAATTTAAAGACTGGTAGGTCATTTACATATACAAGGAACAAAAGTGGCCCTAAAACTGAGCCCTGTGAAACTCCACTACTAATTCTTTCTGGAAGTCTAGGAATCTGTAATTTGCCCAGCCCTCTATTTCCTGTAAGATTCGGCTTACCTCATCATAAAATTCTAATAAGTTTGTTTCTGTTGATCTACCTTCTCAGAAGCCATGTTGCCTCACTGACAAAAAGTTGAAGGATTCCAAGCGAATAGAGATATGTTTCCTTAGTAGTTTCTCCATAAATTTGCAAACTATGCTAGTCAAGGAAACTGGTCTATAGTTTAGAGCCGTATCCCTCCTTCCCTTTTTGAATATAGGTATCACATTTGCTTGTTTCCAGCATCTTGGAATCTCCCCTGACTCCAGTGACTTTTTAAAGATGATACTTAGTACATTACAACAACAACAGCAATAATAATGATAATATATTATTATTATTTATGGTAAATCTTTATTTTCACATCCCAAAGAGTGAAATTAAAGTACGAAACACTGAATACGATATTAAAAAGCTAAAACAATATTGTCTCAACTCCCTTTTTAACTAAAGTTGAACTAACTTACCTAATCTAACCTATGATTAACCTAATAATATTGTAAATATAATTACATATCCTAATTTTGGATGTAAAATTGAATATTTACTACTCTACTATTACTGAATTTAACCTTATAAATTTCAACACTCTTTCCTAAGTGGAGTGTGTAAAAGTAAACATTTACCTTTATTATTATTATTATTATTATTATTATTATTATTATTATTATTATTATTATTATTATTATTATTATTATTATTATTATTATTATTATAGCAAAATAAGAGTTGCTTTACATTATAGTATTTTCTTAAATATTTGTGTCACAGAAGCCTCTGTACTTATAAAGCAGAATTAGCAGAAATACATTATTAATTAAAGTCAATTAATTTATTCATAGATAAAGCCATACTTTGCAAAATAGACTGTTATATAAGTTGATAGACAGAAAGATATATAGATAGACAGGCTATAGATAAATAGATTAATACTTTTTTTATCTAGAATAAATTAATGTAAAGTGGAACTATATTACATTCAATGCAAACAAATTGATTATCTGTATAAAATTTACACAAAAATTATTTCTGAATCTAGATTATATATATATATATATATATATATATATATATATATATATATATATATATATATATATATATATATATATATATATATATATATATATATATATATATATATATAATATATATATATATATATATATATATATATATATATATATATATATATATATATATATATATATATATATATATATATATATATATATATATATATACAGTGTTCCCCCTGTTATTCGTGTTTTTTGGTTCGCGTTCTCCCTGTATCGCGGTTTTTTTTATAAATTATTATTTTATTTTTTTGGTATATGCAAAAATATTAAGATATTAAAAAAAAAAAATTCTCAGTATTTTCATTTTTTTTATTGAAAAAAAAAACATATTTCATTATCTAATTGACAAAAAAAAAATATTTCCCAGCCTACGAATAATAAAACAGTAAAAAATAGTAAAAAACATAAATTTAGATAGATAGATAGATAGATAGATAGATACGTTTATTGACCACCTCTTTTGAAAAGTACAGTATAATCTTTACAAAAGGAATATTTGGTCCAAATTACAATGAATAAATACAATAGATTTTGTACAATCATCAAATAAGTAAATTAATTTCAAATTAATATGCATTGTACTAATAACTGAGTGATATGCATACGTACAGTATAACTCACAGTATTGCATCATACGAAATAGTGTTCGATAGCGTACAATGTATTGGGGTCGCAGCTACGTGAGCAAGCATACACATTTATATTTCCAGTAGTTTCATAATTTTATTGATAAAAAAATGTATTTATTAGCCTAAGAATAATAAAGCAGTAAAAAATAGTAAAAAACATAAATACTAACAGTATTGCAACATGTAAAATACAATACCGCTGTCAGCGTTTTGGACAAAGACTCGTTCAGTCTAACTCACGTGTGCGCCTTTCACGTTGTGCTTATTAAACATTTTGCTTGTGTTCGATAGCGTACAATGTATTGGGGTCGCAGCTACGTGAACTAGCATATATATTTATATTTTCAGTAGTTTCATGATTTTATTGATAAAAAAAACGTATTTCTTAGCCTAAGAATAATAAAGCAGTAAAAAATAGTAAAAAACATAAATACTAGCAGTATTGCAACATGTAAAATACGATACCGCTATCAGCATTTCGGACAAAGGCTTCCACCATCTTCCATTGTCTCGCCTCACTCGTGTGCGCCATTCACGTTGTGCTTATTATTATTAATATATTTTGCTTGTGCTTTTTTTACTCTCATATTTTAACCTTTGCAATGCCTCCCAAGCATCCTTCATCTTCTAAGGCTTCTTGTAGTGAGCCTAAGCGGGAAAGGAAAATGTTAACCATTGTAGATAAAGTGAAACTCTTAGATATGTTGAAAGAAGGAAAAAAGTTTGTGGATGTCGGCCGCTATTTTACGTAAACGTAAAAATTATTGTAAAATACTGTACCTATGTATGTCAAGTCATCATCACCTCATTCACGATAAGTTTTCCTATCACTTTCATAAAAAATTACGTTGCTTGCTGTTATTTATAATGTAAAGGGTGTTTTTTTAACAGTACAGGGAGGGTTTATACAGTGTAAACGTAAAAATACATTAAAATATCTATGTACATATAGGCTGATCCTACTCCGTGGATTTCCTGGTTTGCGCCGGGTCCCGGAACTGGGACCCGCAATATATATATATATATATATATATATATATATATATATATATATATATATATATATATATATATATATATATATATATATATATATATATATATATATATATATATATATATATATATACAGTGATCCCCCGCTGGATCGCGTTTCTTGGTTCGCGTTTTCACCGTACCACGTTTTTTTTTTTTGGCAAATTATTATTTTATTTTTTGGGTATATGCAAATATATTAAAATATTAAATAAATTAAAATTCTCAGTATTTTCATTTGTTTATTGAAAAAAAACATATTTCATTATCTAATTGATAAAAAAAATTTATTTCCCAGCCTACAAATAATAAAACAGTAAAAAATAGTTAAAAACATAAATTTAGATATACGTACGTACAGTATAATTTACAGTATTGCATCATGCGAAATAGTGTCTGATAGCGTACAATGTATTGGGGTTGCAGCTACGTGAGCTAGCATATATATTTATATTTCCAGTAGTTTCATAATTTTATTGATAAAAAAACTTATTTCTTAGCCTAAGAATAATAAAGTAATGAAAAATAGTAAAAAACATAAATACTAACAGTATTGCAACATGTAATATACGATACCGCTATCAGCGTTTCGGACAAAGGCTCGTTCAGTCTAACTCACGTGTGCGCCATTCACATTGTGCTTATTAAACGTTTTGCTTGTGTCCGATAGCGTGCAATGTATTGGGGTCGCAGCTACGTGAGCTAGCATATATATTTATATTTCTAGTAGTCTCATGATTTTATTGATAAAAAAAACGTATTTCCTAGCCTAAGAATAATAAAACAGTAAAAAATAGTAAAAAACATAAATACTAACAGTATTGCAACATGTAAAATACGATACCGCTATCAGCGTTTTGGACAAAGTCTCGTTCAGTCTAACTTACGTGTGCGCCATTCACGTTGTGCTTATTAATACGTTTTGCTTGTTATTTTTTTACTCGCATATTATAACCTTTGCAATGCCTCCCAAGCATCCTTCATCTTCTAAGGCTTCTTGTAGTGAGCCTAAGCAGCAAAGGAAAATGTTAACCATAACAGATAAGGTAAGTTTACCTATCACATACATATAAATTTATGTTGCATGCTGTTATTTATAAAGTAAAGGGTGGTTTTTTAACAGTGCAGGGAGGGTTTATACAGTAAACATAAAAATAATTATAAAATACCTATGTACATGAGTATGTCATATAAATTTACACTTGCATGCTGTTATTTATGAAGTAAAGGGTGGTTTTGTTAACAGTACAGGGAGGGTTTATACAGTTTATATGGTTTAACTTAAAAATAAATTAAAATATCTATGTACATATAGGCTGATCCTACTCCGCGATTTTCCTGTCTCGCGCAGGGTCCTGGAACCGAACCCTCGCGATAATGGGAAGATCGCTGTATATATATATATATATATATATATATATATATATATATATATATATATATATATATATATATATATATATATATATATATATGCAGTGTTCCCCTGCTGTATCGCGTTTCTTGGTTATCGCGTTTTTTCTGGATAAATTATTATTTAATTTTATGGGCATACGCAAAAATATTAAAATATTGAAAAAATAAAAATTCTCAGTATTTTTCTTTTTTTATTGAAAAAAAATTTCATTTTTTAATTGATAAAAATAATTTATTTCCCAGCCTACGAATAATAAAACAGCAAAAAATAGTAAAAAACATAAATTTAGATATACGTACGTACAGTATAACTCACAGTATTGCATCATGCGAAATAGTGTCCAATAGCGTAGAATGTATTGGGGTCGCAGCTACGTGAGCTAGCATATATATTTATACAGTGTATTTCCAGTAGTTTCATGATTTTATTGATAAAAAAATGTATTTCTTAGCCTAAGAATAATAAAACAGTAAAAAATACTAAACAGTATTGTACCACGTAAAATACGATACCGGTATCAGTGTTTCGGAAAACGCAAAGGCTCTCACCTACGTGACCTAGTGAATATTAAAATTTTCAATATTTTATTGATAAAACAAGTATTTCCTAGCCTAAGAATAATAAAGCAGCAAAAAATAGTAAAAAATATAAATGCAGTAATAACAGTATTGCACCATGAAAAATACAATACCGGTATCACGTTTCGGAAAACGCAAAGGCTCTCACCTACGTGACGTAGTGAATATTCAAATTTTCATTATTTTATTGATAAAACAAGTATTTCCTAGCCTAAGAATAATAAAACAGTAAAAAAATAATAAAAAACATAAACTACTAACAGTATTGCACCATGTAAAATACAATACCGCTATCACCATTTTGGAAAACAAAAAGGCTCTCACCTACGTGAGATAGTTCATGGAATGCTATTGGCTGAATGGTCGGGAGACGACGAATCACAGAATTGTTTTTCAATATGTTTTGTATCATGGGATCTGATTGGCTTTTTCATTGCAGTTTGCTTTTCCCTCCAATTTCCAATGTGCCGCCTCACTCACTCAGTCTAACTCACGTGTGCGCCGTTCTCGTTGTGCTTATTAATACGTTTTGCTTGTGATTGTGTTTCCACGCGTAATTTAACCTTTGCAATGCCTCCCAAACATCCTTCACCTTCTAAGGCTTCTGGTAGTCAACCTAAGTGGCAAAGGAAACTGTTAACCATTGTAGATAAAGTGAAACTCTTAGATATGTTGAAAGAAGGAAAAAGGTTTGTGGATGTCGGCCGCTGTTTTGGCCTCAATGAATCTACTGTGTGCTACGTCAAAAAGGACGAGGCAAAGATCAGGAAAACAGCGAGCATTTCATTTGATAAATCAGTGAAGAGGGTCGTAACATCCCGCAATAAGGCAGTAGTGAAGATGGAAGCTGCTTTGGCCCTGTGGATTGCTGATTGCAGAAAGAAAAACATCAGCTTACACACCAGTATCATACAAACAAAAGCGAAGAAGCTGTACGAGACATTCGCTGCAAATGAACCCGATGACGACAGTGGTGACCGTGGAAAGGAGGGGAGAGAAGAAGATATCGACGACCCACAACCAGGACCCTCCAGCAATTCTCCATCGAGGATACAACCGTTCGTTGCTAGCAATGGATGGGTCTTCAAATTTCAAAAAAGCCATGGCCTAAAAAGCATTTCAGTGCATGGCGAGGCTGCCTCTGCAGATACAGCTGCCGCAGAAAATTAGGTCAAGAATGACTTCAAGAAAATTATTGCCGAAGGGGAATATGTTCCTGAGCAAGTCTTCAACATGGATGAGACTGGCTTATTTTGGAAGAGAATACCATCTCGCACTTTTCTGTTTATGGACGAAGTTGAAGCCTCGGGATTTAAAGAGCACAAAGATCGCGTTACCCTCATTATGTGTGGGAATGCTGCGGGCTTCATGTTAAAGCCCGGGCTTATCTACAAGTCAAAGAACCCTAGGGCTTTGAAGAACAATAATAAGAATCTGCTGCCAGTGTATTGGATGCATAACCCTAAGGCATGGATCACGAAAAGCCTCTCATCGGACTGGTTTCACCAATGCTTTATCCCTCAGGTAAAATTTATCTTGCGGAAAAAGGCCTTGAATTTAAAGTCCTACTTTTGATGGATAATTTTGGTGGCCACGCAACCAATCTCCAATATGACGGTTTTCAAGTTGAGTTCCTGCCACCGAATACGACGTCACTGATTCAGCCTATGGATCAAGGCGTTATTCGTGCGTTCAAGGCCCTATACACACGAAATTCCCTGGCGAACGTAGTTGATTCCATGGATTCAGACAAAGACTTCTCATTGAAGACTTACTGGCGTAATTACACGATTGCCACATGCCTAAAAAATATTCAGAAAGCAATCAAAGAGATGAAGTCGGTCACAATCAATGCCAGCTGGAAGAAATTGTGGCCCGAAGTCATCCACGACTACAAGGGCTTTGCTCCTGATGAAGTGCAGAAGTAGGCAGTTGCGAAAGCTGTGAAGTTGGCTGCATTGCTAGGAGGAGAAGGCTTTAAAGATATGACTCCCAAAGATGTGAATGAACTGATTGACTGCCACTCGCAGCCTTTGACTGATGAAGACTTGGATGAAATGACGAAATCAGCGAGCGAAGAAGAGGAAGAACTTGAGGAAACGCACGAAGAAATTGAAGAACCTGGCCTTACACTCGAATGTTTGGCAGCCATGTATGAACATTTTAAAGCACTCCAACAACTCTCGCAGGACTATGACGATAATATGGTTTGTTCGGTGACCTTCTGTAATTTACTCGATGATGCCATGATTCCTTACCATACCATCTTCCAACAAATGTAGAAACAGTGACAGCAACTCCCCATTACTATGTTTTTCTCCCCCAAAAAGCAGCCGTAAAGCTTTTATTGGCTGCGAAATAATTTCCTCCGGCGTCACGAAAGATGATCATCACCTCATTCACGGTAAGTTTACCTATCTCGTACATATATATGTCATGTCATCATCACCTCATTCAACGCAATTTTATCTATCACTTTCATAAAAATTTACGTTGCTTGCTGTTATTTATAATGTAAAGGGTGTTTTTTTTAACAGTGCAGGGAGGGTTTATACAGTATGTAAACGTAAAAATAATTGTAAAATACCTATGTATGTTACGTCATCATCACCTCATTCACGGTAATTTATTTCTATCACTTTCATAAAAATTTACGTTGCTTGCTGTTATTTATAATGTAAAGGGTGTTTTTTGTAATAGTGCAGGGAGGGTTTATACAGTACGTAAACGTAAAAATAATTGTAAAATTCCTATGTATGTCACGTCATCATCACATTCACAGTAAGTTTTCCTATCACCTTCATAAAAATTTACGTTGCTTGCTGTTATTTATAATGTAAAGTGTGTTTTTTTAACACTGCATTGAGGGTTTATAGAGTACGTAAACGTAAAAATAATTGTAAAATTCCTATGTATGTCACGTCATCATCACATTCACAGTAAGTTTACCTATCACTTTCATAAAAATCTTCGTTTCTTCCTGTTATTTATAATGTAAAGGGTGTTTTTTTAACAGTGCTAGGAGGGTTTATACAGTATGTAAGAGTAAAAATAATTGTAAATGAGTATGTCATGTAATTACCACTTCATTCACTGTAATTTTATCTATCACTTTCATATAAATTTACGTTGCATGCTGTTATTTATGAAGTAAACGGTGGTATGTTAACAGTACAGGGAGGGTTTATACAGTGTAAACGTAAAAATAATTAAAATATCTATGTACAGGACATATAGGCTGATCCTACTCCGCGGTTTTCCTGTCTCGCGCCGGGTCCCGGAACCGAACTGCCGCAATAAGGGGGGGGAACACTGTATATATATATATATATATATATATATATATATATATATATATATATATATATATATATATATATATATATATATATATATATATATATATATATATATATATATATATTTTATATATACAGTGATCCATCACTGTATCACGTTTCTTGGCTTGCGATTTCACTGTACCGCGATTTTCTTTGGCAAATTTTTTTATTTTTATTGGCATATGCAAAAATATTAAAATAATAAAAAAATAAAAATTTTCAGTATTTTCATTTTTTTATTGAAAAAAAAACATATTTCATTATCTAATTGATAAAAAAAATTTATTTCCCAGCCTACGAATAATAAAACAGTAAAAAATAGTAAAAAACATAAATTTAGATATACAGTATAGCTCACAGTATTGCATCATGTGAAATAGTGTCCAATAGCGTACAATGTATTGGGGTCGCATCTACGTGAGCTAGCATATATATTAAAATTTCCAGTAGTTTCATGATTTTATTGATAAAAAAACGTATTTCTTAGCCTAAGAATAATAAAAGAGTAAAAAATAGTAAAAAACATAAATACTAACAGTATTGCACCATGTAAAATACGATACCGGTATCAGCATTTCGGAAAATGAAAAGGGTCGAATCTACGTAAGATATTACATATTGAAATTTTTATTATTTTATTGATAAAACAAGTATTTCCTAGCCTAAGAGCAATAAAACAGTAAAAAATAGTAAAAAACATAAATTTAGATATATAACTCCCAGTATTGAATAGTAAAAAACATAAATTTTGATATATAACTCACAGTATTGCATCATGTGAAATAGTGTCCGATAGCGTACAATGTATTGGGGTCGCACCTACGTGAGCTAGCATATATATTAAAATTTCCAGTAGTTTCATGATTTTATTGATAAAAAAACGTATTTCTTAGCCTAAGAATAATAAAACAGTAAAAATATAGTAAAAAACATAAATACTAACAGCATTACAGCATGTAAAATACGATACCGCTATCAGTGTTTCGGACAAAGGCTTGCACCATCTTCCATTGTCTCGCCTCACTCGTTCCGTCTAACTCACGTGTGTGCTGTTTACGTTGTGCTTATTAATACGTTTTGCTTGTGATTTTTTTATTCGCATATTTTAACCTTTGCAATGCCTCCCAAGCATCCTTCGTCTTCTAAGGCTTCTTGTAGTGAGCCTAAGCGGCAAAGGAAAATGTTAACCATAACAGATAAGGTGAAACTCTTAGATATGATGAAAGAAGGAAAAAGGTTTACGAATGTCGGCCGTTATTTTGGCCTCAATGATTAACAGCTGTAAAGCTGTTATTGGCTGCGGAATAATTTCCTCTGGCGTCTACAAACTCATTACCACCTCATTCACGGTAAGTTTAACTATCACGTACCTATAAATTTACGTTGCATGCTGTTATTTATAAAGTAAAGGGTGTTTTTTTAACAGTGCAGGGAGGGTTTATACAGTAAACGTAAAAATAATTGTAAAATACCTATGTACATGAGTATGTCTTATAAACTTATGCTTGCATGGTGTTATTTATGAAGTAAAGGGTGGTTTATTAATAGTAGAGGGAGGGTTTTTACAGTTTATACAGTGTAAATGCAAAAATAAATTAAAATATCCATGTACATATAGGCTGATCCTACTCCCCGATTTTCCTGTCTCGCTCCGGGTCCCGGAACCGAACCTTCGCGATAATAAAAGGAACACATTATATATATATATATATATATATATATATATATATATATATATATATATATATATATATATATATATATATATACTGTATTCTTCTTCTTCTTCGTCTACCACTTTTCTCACTTTTATGTGGGGTCGATGTTTCTGGCTAGTGTTCTCCATATGTTCCTGTCCCATACCTCATTACCCAACAAACCTTTTGATCTATGGTTGTCATTGATGCAATCAATCCACCTATGCTTTGGTCTCTCCCCCTCCCTCTCTTACCCTGTGTATCCATTTCCATCACCCTCCTCCCAACATAATGTTGATCCCTCCTAACGACATGACCATACCATCCTAGTCTACTTTCTTGTATCTTATCTGATATTTCTCTAACTTTTGAGGTACATGTACCTCTGATTACCTCGTGTCTGATCTTATCGCTTCTTGTCGCCCCACATATCCATCTCAATATCCTCATCTCTGCCACATCCATTTTTTCTCTTGTGTCTTCTTCTATTCTCCTGTTGCACAGCACCCCAGACCCTCTCTTCCATTTCTTCCATCCCGCTTGTATTCTGTGGATTATTTCTGACTCTAGGTCACCATCGTCTGCTACTGTTGATCCGAAATACTTGAACTTTTCAACTCTTTTCACACATCCCCCTGCAAATTGACTTCCCCATCCTCATCATCTCTCAACCTCAAGTACTCTGTCTTCTTCCTGCTGATTCTCAGTCCTCTATCCTCCATTACTCTTCTCCACTCCTCAGGCTTCTCCTCCACTACCTCTTGTCAGTTGCTACACAGTATGATGTCTTCTGCAAAAAGCATACACCATGGTGACTAATCTCTAATACCCTGGGTTACTACATCCATGACCAGATCAAATAGATATTTGCTCAAAGCAGACCCTTGATGCAGACCAACATTTACTGAGGGACTTTTCGTCCAGCCCATACTGCTATTAACATTTGCCTCTACCCTCTCATACATATCTTGGCTACACTGAATATTCTTGGATGTTCATTACACATCTTTTATAATCACTTCACACCTGACAGGTCATTACACTCTCCATCTCTGTTTCTCTTTACTTTATGTTTTCTTCGTGCCCAGGCCCAATAAAGGCTGTTTTATTTTATTATATTTTAGCCCGTCCTGGTGTCACAATCATTTAAAAAAAAAGGATTTTTATTTTTGCTCGCCAAAAAAAAAAAACGCAATTCACTGAATTCGCTGTAGGGGAATCAATATAGGGAGGGATTACTGTACTAATACTATGTATTCTTCTACTTTAGCCATAACCCAAGTTGCTATCTTTAATAATAAGACACAGAAGAGTTTAGTGACACATTGTTTCTTTGATCCTGGATCACAATTGTCCTTTATTAGATCCAAGCTAGCGAAGCAGTTGCAGTTAGATATTGTAGAGAGATGTCGACTAGCTTTAAAGGGTTGTTGTTCAATCCCCACAGAAGGTAATTTTCCTATTGTTATGCCTCTAGTCTTTTGGGGGAATAGGGTGAAGAAAGTGCAGGTAGCAGTGGTTGAACAATTACCTGACAAGATTACTTCACCTCTTAATTGCTAGAGTTCATAGATTCCTTCGAGCAAAAGGCACTGAAAATTGTGAAGAAATTACTTCAGATGTCATCTCAGACATTGATCTCATGATTGGATGTGACTTTTTGGGGGATTATTAGTGGAATGGTGAAGCAGGATAGCATTAACATGTTTCAAACACCTTGTGGTTACATTCTTTTTGATAAAATACCACCTAATTTTTGTTGATAATTCAAAATCTTAATGTCAGGCCACTGTTCTAATTTGCAGGCTGACTGTGAATGATTCCCTTGTTGCTATCATGGATATCATTGAGGAGAACATTGAACCTGTTCATAAGTTATGAGAACTTGAATGTATAGGTATTGACCCAACGGTGCCTGCTATTGAAGATGAGTTTGCATATAAGAGGTATGTTGATAGTGTGGAGTACAGGGATCATCAGTATTTTGTGAGACTTCTCTGGAAA
Organism: Halocaridina rubra; assembly: GCA_037179515.1. Lineage (NCBI taxonomy): Eukaryota > Metazoa > Arthropoda > Malacostraca > Decapoda > Atyidae > Halocaridina > Halocaridina rubra. The sequence goes on from JAXCGZ010001893.1 coordinate 49,195, forward strand.
AGGAATTCCCCGCTCTTACCTAGTAACTATTGAATGGTGTTAGGTCAAGCGCATTTATTGTGGAATAGTTTAGCTAAGGTTCCTGGACACTTGGATGAATATCACAAAGTTAATCAGAAACAGTTGGAACAGAAATTTGTTGAAAAGGCTCCAGATGCTGTAGCCAGCCAAAGAATACATTATATTCCTCATCATGGCATGCTCAAAGATTCAGTCTTGACGCCCCTGCATATATTCAATTATTGCAGCATCAGAGCAAGCAAAGGTAGTCCTTCCTTAAATGAATGTTTGATTAAAATTCCTTCTTTGACAGAGAAGTTGGGTGATATGTTGTTGAAGTTTAGAACTAATGAATTTGCTCTCAGTGCAGATGTAAGCAAAGCCTTTCTGAGGGTAGGATTACAGCATATTGATTGTGATTTTGTTAGATTTTTGTGGTTTAAGGACCCACATAATCCTGATGCTCGCCAGTGTGCTATATGGTAGTACTTCATCGCCATTTTTGTTGATGTCGATAGTGGATTATCATTTACAGAGGTCAGATAGTCCATTTAAGGATCTGATATCAAAAAAATTTTATGTAGACAATCTTCAGGGGACAATGAACAAATATGTAAAGTCAATATGCCGCTATGAAATTGAGTAACCAATAATGCACAGCTCAGAAGTAAGATGGAAAATGAGGATCTTAATTTACTTTTCCATCGCAATCTTCAGTTCTAATCCCCCAAATCTGACACTTCTTCAGCGCTGATATAAAAGGGAATGGGTAGAGAATTGACGTTTTGTATTTAAATATTTTTTATATATTACTAATTTTCTATCTTGTTACCAACCCAGTCTCCCAATGTCCAAAGATCTCACCTATTATTGATGGATGAGGGAAGTGAACATATCGCAGACACTAGTAATTTCAGGAAGGAATACGTTGAAAACGCATTGAAAACCACTGGAAAACCGTAATGTCAGTTATTAAGTCATCGAGATATTTCAATGTGGCTGTGGTGACTAATCCCAGAATGCCTGCTTTCACCTGGTCAATGAATAGTCTACTCTCAGTTTTTTGCAGGCTACCGTACACAAAAATGTTTACTCCACCAACTTCAAATAAAGTTGGGCTAAAACTTACTGGCTTATATTTAAATATAAGACAAACTGTACGGTACTAAAGGGGAAGGGCATGAGTTACGTTTGCTTAATAGTTAGTGGAGAACTCTCACTGGTTAATAACACAAATACACTAAATAATATTAACTGAACACTGCATAAATCCAGGCTTAAATGAAAGACTCATCGATAAAATATAAAAAATATATTGGAAAAAGTTAATATTATAATGGAGCAATATTTCAGCCCAAAAGAAAAGGTTAAATTTTACAAAAATAACAAAGTTATAGCTCCAGGCACGACTGCTGGACACATCAAAATAAACAACACTTAATATCAACAAAAATAATTGTTCAAAATCCAAAAACTTTATGCAGTATTAAAAGAGAGTCACTGCTTGACAAATTCGACAGCACTAGTCCAAGGGGCGAAATGGGAGGCTCATAAATTTACACGAATTTTACGAGTCTCTAACAATAGGTCATCACCTGATGCTGTCATCAGAGAGAGTCCTCGTCCGTTCTGTAAACAAAGCAGCCGAGCATCACATTCTAAAATAAAAGGATACATTTTTATCATATTTTACATTATTAAGGATTTCCTAAGATTTAGATTAGCTTTACAAACGAATTCCAATTATTCATGAGAAAATAATGAATTTAATGACAAAATAAATGATAGTTATAATATAGTCTCTCAATGAATATATTCATGTAAGCTGATGTAATGCTAATTATGGTATTACAATAAAACACACACAAGGTATAACTAATGAAACTGTGTGTGATAGACAGATCACCACACTCTCCCCCCAAAATGGGTAGGAAGCTAAATAAATCACATGTACAAACATAATAAAGTGTAGAACAAAAACAGAAAATTTAAAGGCATCATTTACAACCTATCCTCTGCAATTAGATCTCTACGCAGCTTTTCAGCTCGACAAGCTGCTTGACGTCTAGGTCTTGGTGGTGCACTAGGTACAACTGGAGGATTGAGTGGATCTACTGTTCTACTTCAGGAGCAACTTCCTGATGTAGTTCTAAGGGAATGAGTTTAGAAAGAGGTCTTACATACTCTCCATCAACTGTGCGGAGAAACACACTGCGTACAATACCATCTCTCCCCTTTATCAACTGAGTTACTAATCCTAAAGGATAACTGGATCTTGTTTTGTTCTCGGTTTCTATAAGAACTAACTCACCAACTTGAACTGTACATGGTTCGTCTTTGGCGCACGTTAAATGTCTTTCTCGGAGTGAAGTGAGGTAGGAATCCATCCACACCTTTTCATACTTCTTCAACATATCCGAGAGTTTAGAGTACTGAGCTCTCAAATCCAACGATTCTCCAAAGGGAACATCTGCTCCAAAGGAATTGAGAGGTGGGAACAGAGTTACTGTCCTTCCATAGATTAAATGAGAGGGAGTGAGGTACTCATCTCGAATATCTTCCGACAAATACGTAAGAGGTCGGGAGTTGATAACACATTCTATTTCACACAAGATGGTATGTAACTCAATAAAGGAAATACACTTCTTGTAGAGAGACTTATGAAGACTACTCTTAACACAACCTATGAGCCGTTCAAAGAAACCACCGCTCCATGGAGAACGAGGGGTATTGAACTTCCAAAAAATGTCATTATCTTTCATGTAAGCTTTGACTTCAGGCTCATCCTTAATGTCACTGAGGAATCGTTCTGCACCTCGAAAATTAGTACCATTATCAGAAAAGATAATGGAAGGAATTCCAAATCTAAAAGCAAATCTGCAAAATGCACACAAAAATTCTAAGGTGGTTAAAGAAAAACACATCTCTAAATGTACTGCTCTTGATGTAGTGCATGTGAATAAACACACATAAACCTTCTCACTGTAGTTACTCGTAGTTGTAGGGTCCAAAATAGTGATAGAACGAGTAAAATCCACTCCAACTGAGTTGAAGGGTCTAACAAATCTGACTCTTTCCTCTGGTAAAGGAGGGGGACCTGGTTGAGAGATCGTCTTGCCAACTGCCTTTTTACACAAAATACATGTTTTTAATATTTTCTTCACAATAACTCTACCTTTAGAGATCCAAAACTGTTTCCTGAGTCCTGACAACATTTGTCCTAATCCACAATGATGATGTTGAATATGATAATGAACTATTATAAGTTTGGTCAATGGATGTTTGGCAGGTAAGTAAATTGGAAATTGTGCTTCAGGAGATAGATCTGAATTCTGTAATCTACTGCCACAACAAATTAACTGATCTTCGTTCAAATGTAAATCTAATTGTTTGACTAAATTCATGAGTTCTGAAGCTGGTTTAGCACTTTGCTCAGGTCGTTTCAAAAATGCAAATAAAGTAGGAAAACTTTGTAACTGGGCTAATCTAATACAAGCATGAAGAGTATTCAACCTGAACTTGTCGTGGAAATAATGATTACAGAACTGCTTTACATAAGACATGATTCTCATAACTTTAGTAAGAGATGAATATTTACTCATCTCAAAATGAGGAAGTATGGGTTCATTAACATTAGGTTCTGTTAAAATCTCATACACTACTGTAGAATTAACAATGAACTCTTTCTGTTGTGGATATTCTGATGGATTAAGCAAAAATGAAGGTCCATGTCTCCACATGACATTACTATTCAACTTTGATACACTAACACCTCTGGTCAATATATCTGCAGGATTCTCTCTAGATGGGACATGTAAAATGTTCAAATCAAACTTAGATCGCAAATTGCGAATTTCACACACTCTGTTTCTCACAAAAACATCTGATGATGAGTCATGATACACCCAATTAATGGCAACTTCACTGTCACACCATATAGTGCAACCTTTGAATGCTAATTTCTCATTAGACAAGAGTGTCTGAGCCAATGCTGAGGCTAAAGTAAGTGAGAGTAACTCTAACTTAGGAATGGTGAGTGGAGGATTTGGTGATACTCTTACTTTACTCATAATGATATCACTAGATTTGCTTCTTAAGTCCACAACATATGCAACTAATCCATAAGCTACTTTAGATGAATCACAAAATATGTGCAAATCTGATACACCAGGGACAATTACAAATCTAGGATACTGAATGGTTGACATCTGATTCAAATCTCTGCAAATAACTGAAAATTCTTGTACTAAAGGTTCTGGCACAGGTTCATCCCAAGAACACTTACTTCTCCATAATTTTGAAATGAACAACTTTCCCTTGATCAAGATTGGTGATAACAATCCTAAAGGATCAAATACACTAGCAATTACAGATACAACTGATCTCTTGGTGATTTGATGATGCACACACTCCTCCTTGCACACTTTCTTACTGGAGTACAATTTGATTTCATTGTTTACAACATTCCAAGAAATTCCTAAAACATTTACATTATTCAGATCCAATTGGTCATGATTAACACCTACTTCATCATTAAATTTTACATCATTACTCACCCAACCTTGTAATGGCATAGAGGCTTCTGCTAAAATAGAATTTACTATGGGATACTCTGTTTTTAACTGTTCAGAGTCTGAATAGGTACAAACAAAGTTATCTACATAGAAATGAGAGATCAGAGACTTAGCTACTGGATGTGAATGTGTCTCCAAGTGATATGTGAGTGTTTTCTGAAGCAAAAAGGGAGATGATGTTGTACCAAAGAGTACTGCTTTAAATCTATAGGTAACTATTTTCTTAAGTGTTTCATCCTCGAACCACAAGAATCTACAGAAATCTCTGCAGTTTGGCAAAATACCTATACGTAGGAAGGCTTTGGAAATGTCTGATACAGCACCTACAGGGTTAGTACGAAATTCAATGAGTGAATCAACAAGTTTATGGGTTAGGCTTGGGCCTGTTAGTAAACATTCATTCAGACTCTTTGATTGTGAATCAGCTCTACTATAAGCATTAAACACTACTCTAATAGGAGTGGTAGGAGAATTCTTGTAGACTGGATGATGAGGCAAGTATGAGTCAACCCATCTGTAACTGTAGGGTTATCAATTTTCTCAATGAATCCCAATTCAATGTACTCATTAAAAATCTCTGAGTATTGTCCATAAAGTTCTGGACGAGTTGCAAAGGATTTAGCTAGTGACATGAGCTGACCATAAGCTCTTCTATAGTTAGTTGCTGGTCTCTCAGTACCCTTAAAGGGTAATTCCACAAAATACTGATTGTCAGCCTTCTGGCAAGTGGACTCAAAATGATTCACTGATTGTACTTCCTCAGGTGTTAAAGTTTCATTCTTAATACCAATAACATCTAAATTCCAAAGGTTCTGAACTTCGGACTCAAGGGTTTGTACTCCTACACGAGCACAAAGCACATGTTGCCCATTAACTGTGTTAACTGTCTGAGAACTAATTGCCCACTTTGGCATAGGTCCAAAGATAATCGAACCTGCTGGACTAGACAAAAGTGTAATTCCAGAATAGAAAGTATGGTTGGTCACAAATCTAGAATAGTAATCTGCACCAATTACCATACTTATGTCACTAATCACATCAGATCCAACGTTAGGATCTGCAAGTTTGATCCCCTTTTTTGTGAGTGTTTCTGCAACACTAGCAATGCCAGGCACATATAACATAGTGTTAACCTTATCATAGACAACAGCATAAATCGGAATACGTTGTGTACCAATGCGTACTACAACACGAACGACGTCACACAAAATGTTTTCGGCTTGATTACCAAATGAAGTCAGTTTAAGTGAGATACGAAACACTGGATTGAGTTTAAGGCGCTTTACTACTGCAGAATGAATGAAAGACCGTTGAGCGCCGGTATCTAAAAACATCCTAACTGTTTCACGTACCCCAGCACCAGAAATCTTAACAATTGCTGTAGGAAGTGCTACTGAAGGAAGTGGAACCTTATTAGTCTGGACATCTGTTTGAACAGAATTAGCGACACTGTCATCTCTTCCTGACAGGATTCTAAACTTATCATCCACTACTACTTGATTAGTGGGAATGTTACTGTTAAGGTTAGTTCCATTATTAATAACTGTTGGGGCATTAGACGCAACTGACACTTGATTAACTGCAGTACTACGGTTGGTTAATTTCATGCAGAGAAAGGTATGATGTTTGCCATTACAATTTCTACACTCAGCCGTCTCTCTACACTGTGAGGCTCTATGGCCTTTCTGCATACACACAAAACATAGGTCTAACTCTCTAACTCTGTTCTTCCTGGCTTCATGAGTTGTGTAATTAGAACAAAACTTAGTATTATGAATATCCTTACAAAAGAGACAAGGTTTGTTCCAAGTACTTGAATTGCTAGATGATGAATTAGACTTATTTTGAGTCTGGGACACAACTGCTTGTTTAGGTACAGTACTAAACCTATGATTACAATTTGTACTAGAATTCTGACTAGTTACTACTTTAGTTTTGGAATGTGCATCAGAATGTGAACCTTGCTTATTCCTAGACTGATCAGAAAGAATACGAGAACATTCCATGACCTTGATAAGGTGCCCAATACCATCCTTCAATTGTGTAATAGTCAAAGTATAAGTACTGTACTTATTAAAAAGGTACTCTAAAGTTTTAGGACTAAGTTTCTTAGCAATTATGTCTTTTATTAGGTAGTCATCACAAGGTACTTGGGTTACACCCTCTATTTGCATCAACAAACGTTGAAATGTTAAGTGAAATTGAGTCAACTCAGTTAAATTATGTTCAGGGGGTTTGATGTTCATCAAGTCTAAATGTAACTGTTGCAACAAAAGGTCATTGTCGGCAAAGCTTTTTCTCAACAAACTTAATGCTATACTGTAATTACCACTAGTTATGGGAAGACCTTCAATGGTTCTATAAGCTTTACCTCTCAAATAAGATCTGAGCATGCTAAATTTCAATACTGGGTCAATGTCTTGACGACTATCAATTAAACTACTAAAGGAATCCCAAAAACAATTCCACTGACTCAACTGACCATCAATTTTAGGAATCTTAATCTCAGGCAACTTAGGGTGTGGAAGGGGTCTAGCAGGTACTACTGTCTGACTAGGAGCTTGACTAGTTGTAGCTTGTGCTTGACCACCAAAGGACATATGATCATCTATAGCTGACTTAATTTGTATGAGCACTTTATAGGCATTACGTTTCAGAGTTCTGTGCTCTCTAGAAACTTGGCTAAGCTGGGTACTATCAATAGCATCTTGACTAGCTGTCCAGTGTACATCAATGGAATCATACAACTTTGTAAGTTCTGCTTCTGAAAACTGTAACGACCGTAAGGATGGTGGAGGAGACGATTTAAGGTCATGTTCTATAGAACTGAGCATATCTGTCAGATCGTCGGTTACAACCTTGTAAAGTTCGAACGCTTTACTTTCAGCGATTGATGGTAAAGACATCTTGCTGGATTAATCTTTACCTTATACAAATCACAATAACTTTGGCTAGGTGGCCAAACTAAACTAATACCAAAATTCACTAGGATTATAATATTTATATCCTAGGTACACTTGATTATACACGCATGTATTCAAATAGCTAATCTAAACCTTCCCTTGGACTAAAGAATTCGACATCAGCAGTGATATCACAAAAAATATGCCATGGATTTATGCGCAGTGTTTTAATATCAAAGTTCAAAAACAATACCAAAGGTAGCCTATTCCAAATTCCATTCAGTAAATATAGTAAAGTATGCTAGCTAGGCTAGGCACCATCATCCGGTTCGAAGGACCAGAAAAAACTAGAATATGTGGTGACTAATCCCAGAATGCCTGCTTTCACCTGGTCAATGAATAGTCTACTCTCAGTTTTTTGCAGGCTACCGTACACAAAAATATTTACTCCACCAACTTCATATAAAGTTGGGCTAAAACTTACTGGCTTATATTTAAAAATAAGACAAACTGTACGGTACTAAAGGGGAAGGGCATGAGTTACGTTTGCTTAATAGTTAGTGGAGAACTCCCACTGGTTAATAACACAAATACACTAAATAATATTAACTGAACACTGCATAAATCCAGGCTTAAATGAAAGACTCCTCGATAAAATATAAAAAAAATATATTGGAAAAAAGTTAATATTATAATGGAGCAATATTTCAGCCCAAAAGAAAAGGTTAAATTTTACAAAAATAACAAAGTTATAGCTCCAGGCACGACTGCTGGACACATCAAAATAAACAACACTTAATATCAACAAAAATAATTGTCCAAAATCCAAAAATTTTATGCAATATTAAAAGAGAGTCACTGCTTGACAAATTCGACAGCACTAGTCCAAGGGGCGAAATGGGAGGCTCATAAATTTACACGAATTTTACGAGTCTCTAACAATAGGTCATCACCTGATGCTGTCCTCAGAGAGAGTCCTCGTCCGTTCTGTAAACAAAGCAGACGAGCATCACATTCTAAAATAAAAGGATATATTTTTATCATATTTTACATAATTAAGGATTTCCTAAGATTTACATTAGCTTTACAAACGAATTCCAATTATTCATGAGAAAATAATGAAATTAATGACAAAATAAATGATAGTTATAATATAGTCTCTCAATGAATATATTCATGTAAGCTGATGTAATGCTAATTATGGTATTACAATAAAACACACACAAGGTATAACTAATGAAACTGTGTGTGATAGATCACCACAGTGGCCTTAGTGGTTTTTTATGTATTTTGTAAGGCTCTAAAATTAATTTCCATTGGTAAGTTATGCTTTAGGCTAGGTTAGTTAGGTTAATTCATCTCCAGTTTAGTGCTGATAATTAATATTGTTTTTGTTTGTTGCTTTATATATTAAGAAGCTTTTGTTTCTCTCTTTGGGGTATGAAAATTAGTTTTTACAGCTAGATATTGTTAGTTTTTGAGATATTCAAATCGAAATGTTCTTGATATAAGTACTACTGTGTGGAGATTTGTAGCTCGTGGATTGGTCGGTGCAGCGACTGCTTCTTCCCATCTACCTCCAGACTCTTGAACTCTCTTCCTCCTTCTGTCTTTCCTAATTCTTATGACCTTTCATCCTTCAAAAAGCAGATCTATCGTCATCTCAGAGCCTAGTCCTCCATATCTCTGGGTCCTCTTTATTTTGACTGTTTTTTCTGTCTGTCGGTTTCCTTTGTGTGACATTACCTCATCTCTGCCTTGCCCTTAACTTTTTCTTTTCCTTCGTCTTGGTATTTTCTCGTGCCCGGGCCTTTGTTGATGAGGGCAGTTTCTGCCTATCCCGGTGTCACACTCTTAAAAAAAAAAAAAAAAAAAAACTACTGCCTTCTACCCACACTACACTTCAGTTGGTAAAAATTATTTTTTGCAGAAGATTTTACATATTAATAGGTTACTTAGATATTAGATTAGTTTGTAATTTTATATTGAAGGTTTTTAGCAGTTTTCAAGCTATTTTCTTTGCTAGAAGTTCTGTTTGTATGTGTGACAGAGTGTTTCGCTCAAAGTCACCAGAGGCTGTTAGATGCCTTATTAATTAATTTAGTAACTTAACTGTTATTTTCTAACTAAAAAATTTAATTCACACTTCTTGACATTTGCAGATTATGATTATTTGCAATTTATATTTTAGCTTATAGCTAATTTTAAATATACCTTATTTACTCTTCTTGTATGTGTAGAAGTATAGCCCCGATATAAAGGCTGCTCCTATATTCCGTCTGCTACGAGCCAAGAACATTCTGGAGATTGTTTACCAGTAACCTAACTTTTCATTATTATTCTCGTTTTATTTTATTTGCTTCCACTTGTTGCACCTAAAAATACTGTCTCTCCCTTGCATCTCTGCTATAATTGCCTGCCAGGGACCACCACTAAAATAGTCCTTAAATTATATCAGAGCCAGTTACTGCTCTAGAAAATGTATCCTACAGATGAACTCACCAGGAGGGACAATGAGACACCCTCCTTTGGCGCTCAAACTTCGAAGAGGCAACATCTTGCCTGAGCAGTCTAAGTTTATTTCAAACCTTATTTACGTGGCATCCTCACAGGAATTCATCTGGAACAACAAGGTGAGGGATAGTGTATGGTAAAGCTCGTGGGTCAAGCAAATTGGTTTATTTTCGAGAATTAGTTACATTTGTTACTGGCTAAATCTTTCGGATTTTTATTCTCAGATTCCATTCCCATACACACGAAATTTTGTAGATTACCAAACTGGAATCTCACATGCCAAAGTTAATTCCTTAACCTGTAAATTACAGCTGATATACATTGCTAAGAAGTTTCTTTTCATTGAATGTGATAAACGAAAATCTCATCCTCTGAAGACTGGTTGTGAGCCCGTAAAAATCTATCTCTTTTCCTAATAAATTCTAATTTCATTTCACCTCTTTCTATCATCATAAATAAAGTGTTTTACGTCAAAAACTCGTCAATAAAGCTATTTGCTATACAAATTGCAAATAATTAATCATTTAGCTAAAGTGTTTTATGCTATATACTGCAAATAATTAAAAGGTAATTTTACCCTGTTGGCTTTGCAAATATTTCCTGTTAACCACAATTTAATGAATGCATACTGTATTTATCTTGCTAATTCTTCATATGTTGGGGATAAAGTGTTTTGAGTTATAAGTTGCAAATACCTCAAAAGGTGGTTTTGCACCCTTTTTTTTTCATTGCAAAGTTCTTGATAACCAAAAGTGAATGAATACTGTATTTATCTCGTAGATTCTTCCTTTACCCTAAATAGAGTATTTTACCATATTAATTGTAAATCAGTAATAAGTATTGCAACTTTTGTGGTTGCCCACAATTTAAGGAATACATACAGTACTGTATTTGTCTTGCTTATTCTTCATTTATTGTGAATAAATTGTTTTCCTTTAAAAACCAGTAAAGAATTAATGGTTTTGTATGCTATTATGGTAGCATAAACATTTCTGGTTAGCTGTGAATAACCAATATATTTTCATCCAGTAGAATGACATTGGAAACTCATTATATGTGTGCTCAGGCTTTCAGTTTCCCATTATAAACAGTGTGTCATTTCTGTTTCTGAAATTGCAGTGTCCTGTATTCTACTCTGCCTGTGTGACAGAGGTAATCGTCGAGTTGAGGCCAAAGTCTTGGCATACGTCCGTGGTGCCGGGAAACGAAATCGTGCTCACCACCTCCGGGATTCGAGGCAGCATTTCATAAAATTTAATTTGAGAAATTTAATTTCATCATTATACTTTATATATACACCCACCCTACCTGTGTCATATGTCTATCTAATCTACATTTGAAGGTGTCTAAGGTATTGGCATTTATTATCCTACTAGGAATACTCTACGGTATTACCTAGCCAATTTTCACCAATTTCCCTTCTGAACCTAAATTTATCAAGCTTAAATCCATTACCCATTACGAGTTCTGGTTTAATCATGAATTTTTAAAACTTTATTAATATCACCCTTGTTAATCCCTTTAAACCATTTATACACCTCAATCATATCCCCCCTAACTCTGTGCCTCTCTAGAGAATGTAGATCAAGTTTTTTAATCTGTCATATGGTAGATTTAGGCATTGCATAATTATTTTTTTTTCGTTTTTTAGTCTTGCTTTGGTTATTTATAATTTTTATTTTATCTTTGTTTACATTTGCAGATAGAGATTCATTCTCCTGCATCCTCCTCCTCTTCTACCGCATAAGTTACTTGCTCACGGCCACCATGCATGTCCCAGTGCACTGTACGACTGTTGCCCATTGCATAATAGAGTACAGTACAGTAATGTATATTAATTTCTAACTGTAAAGTGAATATGAATATCTTTTGTATGCTCTTAAAAATAGATGAAGGGCTTTCTGCTTTGCTATGTAGTAATAAAATATGTTTTTTACTCATCTTATATCTTTGGTATGGTGTGTCTATGTAAGGTTTGGAACGTATCTATGCCCTTTATCATTGTTTCCTATGGAAAATAACTCGTTTTTTCACGCGATTTTCCATTTACCCGACACTTCTGAGAACCTATCTAGGCATTATTCTGAGAACTAGGTGTACTGGAAATTTTAATATTTCCACATATCGTGGATTCCCGCGATATACCCAGAAAATCTGCGATATAAAATACATATGCTTGCCATAAAAACCCGAAATGCACTGACTTCGCGGAAGGTGGATCGTGATATAGCAAGGGATTACTGTATATCTTATTATTTTATTTATCAGTCACTTATGATCCAATTTTCAATGTTTACCAATTTGCATAAAAATATATTAATAGGTTTTATTTATAAAATTATGATGCTGGGTTTACTTCAATTGACGAGTAAATAAACACGGGCTGATGATGTCAAATGTGCGATTATTATTTTTTTTTATAATAGATGTACTGTTGTTATATACTCATATTTTATCTGTTGTGTTTCAGTGTGGCCAAATATATATACTTGCTCTTACCTGTGGGTAGTGACAAAATACATAAGTACTGTCTCCGATTATTCCCTTCTTCCTATATAAGTATATGGTAATCCATTCTCGTCGCCACTTGGTTGTGTTTCAGTGTGGCCGAATATATGTACTTGCTCTTACCTGTGGGTAGAGTGACAAAATACATAAGTACTATCTCTGATTATTCCCTGTTTCCTATATAAGTAACTGTATATGGTAAGCCATTTTTGTCGGGGAGTAACTGTTATCCTATGGCTATAGGATTTAAATGGTGGGCTTCTGAAGAGTAGCGCTTTGTGATGCAGTAACGTTAAGTAATATCTATAAATACTTAATACATTGGAAAATATCTACCTCAACAAATGTGAATATTCTTTCTAATGACTTATGCAAAAGGAATATAAAAATACAAAGTACTTATATAAAAATACAAAGTAAATATATAAATATATACATACATAATAATATCAATAAATAGTAAGCACATATAGTGTTTAGTATTTATCCAAAAAATAATATAATTTTTTGGAAAGATTTATGTTCTCTCTCTCTCTCTCTCTCTCTCTCTCTCTCTCTCTCTCTCTCTCTAGGCCTATCCAAGTGAAAAGCTTGTGGTCACATTTTCTCTCTCTCTCTCTCTCTCTCTCTCTCTCTCTCTCTCTCTCTCTCTCTCTCTCTCTCTCTCTCTCTCTCTCTCTCTCTCTAGGCCTATCCAAGTGAAAAGCTTGTGGTCACATTTTTTTTCTCTCTCTCTCTCTCTCTCTCTCTCTCTCTCTCTCTCTCTCTCTCTCTCTCTCTCTCTCTCTCTCTCTCTCTCTAATAGGCCTATCCAAGAGCCCGGCTGGTGGTGACATTTTTTTGTAGGTTGCCTGGCATTTATTAGTTAATAGGCATGCCTATGTACCACAAGCATGTATAAACACACAATACCAAAAAAATAAGCTGGTAAACACATTTTCAAGTACATAAGCAAGGTGAAATATGCATGTAAGCAAGCTTAAAATAAACAAATATTAAAGATATGATAAAAATATATAAACAAATTAACTCTCTATATAAGGTGGACAACAGGCACACTGGGACAAGTGTGTGGTGTCAGTAAGCAGTTGACTTAAGCAAAAGGAGTAGAAGGAGTGGGGTAGGCAGAAATGGGTGAGCTGACCCGTGGTCATGGTTGGGGTACAGGCATACTTACAGATAACCACACACACCTCCATTTTTTTGCACACTATTCCTGCAATTTGACAATGTTTAGAATTATTAATAACACACGTTATTCTAAGTTCATGTATTCTAAACACGTGTAAAAAAAGAAGTGTGGATATATATATATATATATATATATATATATATATATATATATATATATATATATATATATATATATATATATATATATATATATATATATATATATATATATATATATATATATATATATATATATATATATATATATATATATATATATATATATATATATATATATATATATATATAGTCGCCGTGGCTCAGTCGGTAGCGTCTCCGACTCTGAGGCGTCAGGTCGAGGGTTCGCGCCCCGTCACGGTCTGAGGTTAGCAAAGGCATGCACTCAGCGTAAGGATTGCATCTGCCAAAACAAGTCCTTCGCAAGAAGGCAACCGTCCTAGCCCTTGGTTGATAAGGGAGTCCGTGACGTAAAACCGGAACCGGAACCGGAACCATATATATATATATATATATATATATATATATATATATATATATATATATATATATATATATATAATATATATATATATATATATATATATACAGTCAACTTGCTTTTTACGCGTTTCTGTAATACGCGAAATTGGAATAAAGGCTCCAAAAGATAATAGTAAAAAAATACGATATGCGCGAGCTACGAGTGTGCGCAAGAAAAATAGTAAAAAAAAATACGATATGCTCGAGCTACGCGCGTGTGCAAGAAAAAGCGAAAAAAGGTTCAGTTTAGTAACTAAGCGACCGCCTCTGAGGCAATTTCCCACCATGCTGCCATAAGTAAGTAAGTAGGATAGGATAGGACAGGTGGGGGAAAAGTAGTGACGGCATCGAGTGAACTCTCTTAGCCCTATTCAGGGTGTCATCACTGGTGAGAGGGGGTAAAGGATGGGAAGGATTGGAGGGATAAGCACGAAATTTAAGGAAGTAAGAGATGAAAAGAGAAGGGCAAACCCTCGTGCTAAGTGTGCTTCAGTCTCTCTTCACCCAGTATTAACCCCAACAACAACCAGGGGTGTGCTCTCCCCCTTCCTCCTCCTCTACCCCTCCCTCTCCTACCGCATAAGTCACCTCCTCAGGGCCACCTCCTCCTTCTCCTACCGCTTATGTCATCTTTGTTTACGTTTGTAGATAAGGGTTCGTTCTCAAGGTGTGTTAATTTTTTGTTGTTGTACAGTTTATTTTTAAATCTGTATATCATTTATACTGTACACTATTTGTATATTAAAATAAATAACTACAGGTCTTTCAGATTTGCTATGTACTTATAGAATATATTTTACTTATCTTATTTCTTTGGTATAGTGTGTTTATGTACAGTTGTGGAATGTATCTATGCCTATTATCATTGTTTCTTATGGAAAATGAATGGTTACATTATGCGAGTTTTGCATTACTCGTGCCTTTGAGAACCTATCCTCACGTTGTTCCAAGAAGTGAGTATATATATATATATATATATATATATATATATATATATATATATATATATATAATATATATATATATATATATATATATATATATATATATATATATATATATATATATATATATATATATATATATATATATATATATATATATATTGTTATGTATTTAAGCAGTTATGTATTTTGTCAAATATATTCTCCATTTAAAATTACCACTTTCTACTAGCAAATGAATAACATTCTCAAGTACAAAGGGTATGACTTGAAAGAAACCTATATAGGATGTACTGAATTCCTTTATATTTGATTCTGTATGAAGTATTTATGGTCTTGATCCCTCTAAGTAGATTCTCATTTGTTCTTGTAATTCCATTAGTCGTAAGTTTATGTAACATATTATTAATCTCTCTTCTACGTAATAAACCCTGTTGAGGAAGGAGTTTTTTATATACCTCCTATTAATCAAAAGTCATCTGTGACGAAAATGGGATATGTGTTATAATAGCAATATTCATATATTAACCTGCCTGCGCTCGGCAACATTAAAGATATCTTCAAGATTATCATCATTATTGCAGGTAAGAAATACATTATTGGCAACAAAAATGGGATACGTGTTATAACAGTAACATTCATATATTAGCCTGCCTGCACTCGGCAACATAAAAGATATCTACAAGATTATTATCATTCTTGCAAATACATTATTGGACGATGAGATGAACGAACTCAGAAGAAAGAGTTGTGAGGGGATCGATAATAACAACCGATAACCAGTTCCTGCCAGATATCTTCCACTCAAGAATACATCGCGCCTCAGGCAACCAGGATGATTCTTACGTCAGCCAGCAAAAAACCTTCAGCAACAGACGGAAAGAAAATATTCGTCTATCTAATTCTTTTATGAATGTTTATAAGCTAAGTAATTTTTAGCTACATGCATGTATATTATATAGTGAAGGTTATACAGTACCTGGATTAAGATAAAGATAATTATATAATAAAATAAAGATAGTTAAAGGAAAGCAATTAGGCTAAGCTATAGTAAATAAAGGCACAAGAATGACTTCTTAAATACCAGCACCACCTCATTTTTCTATTGAATGTGACCCTAGAACAGTAGCACATAGGTGAAGGAAATATAATGATTCATTCAAGATCTATTTGGATTGCTTGGCCACGAAAACTGATAAGCAGAGGGTCAGCATCCTACTGCACATAGCAAACCCAGAGGTTCAGGATATATTCAAAACACTAACACCTGAGGATAATACATATAATAAAGCTGTAGAAGCATTAGGGAACTATTTTAACCAAAGTGAAAATATCAGGTACGAACGTAGCCTATTCATGGCACTTGAGCCTCGAGAAAATGAGAGTATAGATATGTTTGTCACAAGAATAAAGAAGCAAAGTAAGTTTTGCAAATATGATACCCATAACTCTGAGGAAGACTTAATAGTCGATTTAGTTATTTGTAAATGCAAATCCAGTGAGCTTAGAGAAAAGCTATTACAAGCTAAAGACTTGAATCTCCAAAAGTTGTTGGAAATTGCAAGACCTTATGAACAGTGTCGAGCTCAAAATAAAAGGATTGAGGAAAATTATCAAAAACCTCAGAATGGAATTGTAAATAAAGTAATGCAGTACAAACAACTGAATAAATCAGGCTCAAGTAACCATAAATCACACAAAACAGAAAACTTTGAAAAAAGGTATAAGAACTGTAAAGGTTTGTATTAATAATGAGCGTATATCATGGCTTCCAGTTTATTGTTGCAAGATGGGTGCCGGTCGGCTCAATCAATATAAACATTAGAAACCAACATAGGTAGAAGTACAATGAAAACAAAAGAGGTGCGATAAAGGGAATAACCTTATTATCAATAAAGGATTAGATCACTTATATCATAACATTCCTTTCCCCTAGAATTTGCAATACATCACATATAAAAAATAAGTCATCAACTTCTTAAAACAAGGCACACATGAAAATTCTATATAAGGAGTTCAAAACACTATTTACAAATTAAGACGATCAGGGGGCTTGATATTTCTCTGAGACCTTCTCACTACTGGAGTCTGTATAGGTAACTCATCACATGCACTATTACTTACATCTCTTGAAGGTACATTAATAACATCTCTTGAAAGTACACCATTTGTTTCTATAATATTAGAATTGGTTGTTAATTCACTAGGAACACTTGTTACAACAGGATTATCAGCTTCAATTTCACTTACAACAGGATTATCATAATCATTATTCAACATTTCATTATTAGACTGATTGAAATCTCCAAAATATCTATGCATCAATTGATCAGAATGTCTTTTCCATATCATATTCCCTGAACAATGTACTTGCACTTTATAATTTCTTAAACCCAATACTTCTACAATTCTACCTTCCACCCATAGTGGACCTTTACCATAGTTACGTGCAAACACAGCATCATCAACTTTGTACATGTTTTCTTCATTTGAAAGACTATCATTACATTCTTTACTTTCTTTCAGCTTTACATCTACAGTACCTCTGAAATTTCTATTAAACATAATCTCTGCAGGAGCTTTTCCTGTAGCAGAATGTACAGTTCTTCTATAGTTATAAAGAAAACGACAAACTCTAGTAGTATAATCTCCCTCTTTAAATTTCCTTAAACCCTCCTTAAATGTCCTTACAGCTCTTTCTGCAAGACCATTAGAGGCTGGATGATAAGGGGCAGGACAAACATGTTTTATACCATTCTTTTGCAAAAACACCTTCATTTCCTGTGATACAAAATTAGGAGCATTATCTGACACTATCATGTCTGGCAAGCCAAAATTAGAAAATACTTTCCTTAGGTGATTTATAGTGACACCAGATGTTGCAGAACTAGAGAACTGTATATCTAAGAACTTACTATAAGAATCAATGACAATTAGAAAATATTTACCATCAATAGGACCTGCATAGTCCATATGGACCCTAGACCATGGTTTTCCCGTATTAGGCCATGACAAAGTATTAGCTGGTGGTTGTTTATAATTCTTAAAACAAATATTACAATTCTTTGTCATCTCTGCAAGGTCTTGGTCAATCTTTGGCCACCAAACCCATTTCCTAGCCTCTGCTTTCATGGCATTTATTCCATTATGACCATTATGTAAATGAGTCAATATCTTACACCTCAACTCTACAGGTATTACAATACGATTCCTGTATAACACTACATCATTATGAAGAGACAATTCATCTTTAACATTACCATATTCCATGAGTAACAAATTATTTTCTTTAGACCAACCAAATCTTAGACAATTAATTAACTGAGACATCACTTTATCTTTCTTATTATATTGTCTAATTACCTTATAAGAAATTTCATCAAAATCAAGCAATTCCACTAATCTTACATACTCAGCAGGAATCCCAGACTGAATTTCATCTTCTACTGGAAGACGGCTAAGTGCATCGGCAATAACATTTTCCTTTCCAGGTTTATGCACTAGATCAAAGTCATATTGAGAAAGTAACAAAGCCCATCTTTGTATCCTAGAATTGGCATTCTGAGGAATTGGCTTATCTTTACCAAACAATCCTAAAAGTGGTTTATGGTCCGTTCTGGCCATAAATTTTCTACCCAAAAGAAAATATCTAAATCTTTTGACAGCGAAAATCAAAGACAATCCTTCTTTATCCAACTGTGAATATTTCATCTCAGCACTACTCAATTTCTTACTTGCAAAATAAATAGGTCTTTCTACTCCATTGACCTTTTGCAATAACACACATCCTACACCAACAGGTGAAGCATCAACTTCTACAATCAAGGGATATGACCCATCAAAATTTACTAATACTTTAGAGTCTACAAAATCTTGTTTAAGACATTTAAATGCATTCTGTTCAATCTTTGTCCATTCAAACTTGGCACCTTTTTTCAGTAAATCATACAATGGAGCTGATTTAGTTGAAAAAAGGTGCCAAGTTTGAATGGACAAAGATTGAACAGAATGCATTTAAATGTCTTAAACAAGATTTTGTAGACTCTAAAGTATTAGTAAATTTTGATGGGTCATATCCCTTGATTGTAGAAGTTGATGCTTCACCTGTTGGTGTAGGATGTGTGTTATTGCAAAAGGTCAATGGAGTAGAAAGACCTATTTATTTTGCAAGTAAGAAATTGAGTAGTGCTGAGATGAAATATTCACAGTTGGATAAAGAAGGATTGTCTTTGATTTTCGCTGTCAAAAGATTTAGATATTTTCTTCTTACAACCTGAACCTGTGACTGAACCTCATCTTTCTCACTTACAAATGCTTTTTCCATGTTCAAAATTCTCTCCAAAATAGCCTGAGAGGTCATTGCTTGGAGATCTATGTTGAGAGCCACTATATTTGAAAAATAAACTTCAGCATCTACAGCCATAAATAACTGATCTCTTACTCTACCATCAAATTGGTTGCCAAAATTACAATGCTTTGCTAGAGCCTATAAATCAGCATACAATTCTTTTACACTCTCATCCTTCCTTTTTTTTCTTTGCTGGAAGGCTAGCAAACTTCTGTGATAAGAAGGCGTAACAATAAAATGACCTTTCAATAACTGAACCAAGTCTGCATAAGACTTTGTGTGGGGCAAATCAGGAGCACAAAGATTGCCTAAAACACTAAAAACATCAGTACCCAATGACACAAGCAGGAGATTTTTTTTCTCGTCAGCCTCAGTGACATTTAAATGACTAAAATGTGCCTCTAATAGGCTTAGCCATAATTCCAAGGAAATTTTCGATGGATTAAAACAATCAATTCTAATCTGATTCAACGACGACGACATTGCGGACCTATTCTGTAATATTACCAGTATCCACAAACACTTAGGCTAATGTAGCACCCAAACAACCGACAATTCGATATGCTAGGGTAGCAAAAACGTATGCTAGGCTTGAAGAAACATGCGCCCAAAACTGCAGCAACATCATACAGGGCACCTAGGCTTAAATCCAACACTAGCCTAGTCGAGGTGAATCACGCAGCATCAATCCAGGATCCAATTAGGCATAACCATGGTAGCCTAATCCTGGCGTCGGCAAACAAAACATTTGGCACCTACCAGAAATCTTGCAAGGCGAATCTATTTAAGCCAGTAATATAACCAAACACAAGAGGTTTCCCATATCCATGAAGGGTTTACTCGTCGCCAAATGTAAAGGTTTGTATTAATAATGAGCGTATATCATGGCTTCCAGTTTATTGTTGCAAGATGTGTGCCGGTCGGCTCAATCAATATAAACATTAGAAACCAAATAGGTAGAAGTACAATGAAAACAAAAGAGGTGCGATAAAGGGAATAACCTTATTATCAATAAAGGATTAGATCACTTATATCATAACAAGAACAATACTTCCAATTACTGGTAAGGGAATAAAGCACAGACACCAAATTGTTCCATACTATGATTAGATGGGAGAGGATAATGCCATTTAAAATCGTGAGAAAAGTGGAGGTTTTATTACTCAAACTTAGATGTCCGACATGGCGTGTTCTACTCCAGTGAAAACAACAAAACAATAGCGCAATGCAAAGCGCACGAATTAATCAGCTCAAAAGTTATACATAACATTCCTCCCTCCAAGAAAAGACATACAAAACTTATCAAAAATGGATCAGAAAAATATCAACATACAACAATCATTATACAGAAATATCAATATATTATGGCAACAAAAGACATTACAAATTTAATTTTTCTGGTGGCTTAATAATTCTCTTTGATCTCCGTAATACTGGAGATGGTGATACAATCTGTTTATCATTCACACCACACCTTTCAGTTTCTGAGACTGTGTCTTCAGACTCAATACAATTACTATCAGGTTGAACTGAAACATCACACTTTTGTGAAGATACTTCAACATCATTAGTGGAACTAGAGGCATAGGAATAATTACTTACATTCGAAGAACCTAAAGGCATTGGAGACTCTCTAGGTGTCTTAATACAAGTACCAGTAAATCTAGGCATAAGCTGATCATGATGCCTCTTCCATGATATATTACCAAAATCATGAACTTGCACCAAATAATTTCTTACACCAAGCACTTCAATAATTTTACCTTCAATCCAAGACTCTCCCTTCCCAAAATTTTTAGCAAAAACTGCATCACCAACATTGTACATATTTGTTCCTTCAGAGAAAACTTTCTTTGACAATTTTTCCAGGTCTCTGTCTTTGTTAGGGGAACATTTTACAGATACTAAAGTTGTTTTAAAACATCTTCCAAATAGTAACTCTGCTGGTGATTTACCTATACCACTATGCATACTCTTTCTATAATTGTACAAAAATCTACAGATTCTAGTATTCAATGATCCACTGTTGAATTTACTTAAGCCCTCTTTTAAAGTTCGAACTGCTCTTTCCGCCAACCCATTAGATGATGGATTGTATGGGGCAGGAGTTAAATGTTGAATACCATTTTTCTTATAAAAAACTTTAATTTCCTCGGACACAAAATATGGAGCATTATCCGAGACAACAATGTCTGGAATACCAAAATTAGAAAATGTTTTTCTAAGCAATTCAATGGTAACACTTGAAGTCATTGAACTAGTAACTTGAACATCTAGAAACTTAGAATATGCATCTACAATTACAAGAAAATATTTGTTATTTATGGGTCCAGCATAGTCAATGTGAAGTCTTGACCATGCCTTATCAGGGGTAGACCATGACAACACAGGAGCTTGGTTTGGTTGAAAATTTTTAAAACAAACTGGACAATTCTTTGTAATTTCAGAAATATCTTGGTCAATTTTAGGCCACCAAACCCAATTCCTAGCTTCTGCTTTCATCACATTTATCCCATTATGACCACTATGTAAGTGCTCAAGTATTTTACATCTTAAGCTGGTAGGTATTACAATTCTGTTTCTGTACAAAATTACATTGTCATATAAACTAAGATCAGATTTAACAGAACCATATTCATGTAATCTCAAATCATTTGTAGACCAACCAAATCTTATATTATGCATGAGTTGACCCAAAACCTCATCTTTCTGAGTACAATTTCTGATTTTTGAAAAAGAAATATCTTCAAAATCTAAAGCTTCAACTAACTTAATGTATTCATTTGGAGTCATGGATTTATGATCATCATCAATAGGCAACCTGCTAAGGGCATCAGCCACAACATTTTCTTTACCCACTTTGTAAGTAAGCTCAAAATCATATTGAGAGAGAAACAGTGCCCAACGCTGAATACGAGCATTGGCATTAGTAGGAATATGACGCCCTTTGCCAAATAAACCTAAAAGTGGTTTATGGTCGGTCCTTGCTTCAAATTGTCTTCCAAGTAAAAAATATCTAAAGCGATTCAACCCAAAAACTAAGGCAAGCCCTTCTCGGTCAATTTGAGCATAGTTCTGTTCAGCTGATGTCAGTTTTTTACTAGCAAAATAAACTGGTAATTCTCTTCCATCAATTTTTTGCAACAATACACATCCTACACCAATAGGAGACGCATCCACTTCAACAACTAGTGGACTATTACCATCATAATTAGCCAAAAGGGGACCTTTTGATAAATCCGATTTTACAATTTCAAAAGCTTTGTTTTCAAGTTCAGACCATTTAAAAACTTTATTCTTTTTTAGCAATTCAT
This sequence comes from Halocaridina rubra, assembly GCA_037179515.1. Classification (NCBI taxonomy): domain Eukaryota; kingdom Metazoa; phylum Arthropoda; class Malacostraca; order Decapoda; family Atyidae; genus Halocaridina; species Halocaridina rubra. The sequence continues at coordinate 72,013 of JAXCGZ010001893.1, forward strand.
ACAAGGGGGCCAGCTTGGAAGAAAAATTCTTAATGAATTTACAATAATATGTCAACATTCCAATAAAAGATTGCAACTCTGCAACAGAAGTAGGGGGTGGAGAATCTAGAATAGCTTTGACCTTCCTAGGGGAAGGTTTGATTCCTTCACCTGAGATACAAAATCCAAGATATTCTAAAGAAGAAACCTTAACAGCACATTTTTTCTTGTTAATCTGAACATTATGCTCTTGCAAAATTTTTAACACTTCAATAAACCTAAGATCATGCTGCTCTTCAGATTCACCACTTACAATAATGTCATCCAAATAAGCATCAACTCCCTCTACATCTTTCAACAGGTTAGCCATAAATCTCTGAAATATAGCTGGTGAAGAAGAAAGACCAAAAGGTAATCTTTTGTACTTAAACAAACCTTTATGTGTATTTACTACTAAATACTTTTGGCTTTCTTCACTCACAGAAATCTGTAAATATGCATTTTTTAAATCAATAGTAGAAAAAATCTTTCCCTTACCAATAGATGCTAACAACTCATCTGTTTTAGGTAATGGATATTGGTCACATGATATACATTTATTCAATTCTTTAAAATCTCCACAGATACGTACAGACTCCTTATCCGATTTCAACACAGTAACAATGGGGGCAGCCCACTCACTATGGTTAACAGGCTCAACTATATCATCTACAATCAGTTTATTTAAAGCATCTTCAACTAAAGGTTTATAGTGAATTGGAACTGATCTGTGTTTTCTGAATTTTGGAACTACATCACTCTTAACATGAATGTGAGCTGTAATATCTGAAATGGGTTTATTAGGATTAACTTCATAATCATTCAACAATTCTACCACAGAACCATTGACTTTAGTAATTTTAGAAGAATCATTAATACCAGACAAATAAATACCTATTTTTGGCATCAAATCTTTGCCACATAAGTTAGAATTATGATTCCCTACAACATAAAATGTCTGTTTCACTTGCAGAGAATTATAGTAAACATCCACTCCAACTTTACCCAAAACATTTATTTTGAGATCATCATAAGCATTTAACATTTTATTACAATCTACAATGGACAATCCCAAATTATGAACCCAATCTTTAGTCAAGGTACTCACAGCAGCACCTGTATCCACCTCAAAAGGTACAAACTTACCATTAACCAAAATATTCACTTCATCTTTACCAATAGCATTGACATTTTTTACTGACAACAGTCTTTCTTCATCAGTATCACTGGAAACTGCTACCTTGTCTACTGCTTTAACTTTAACCTTATGTTTTTTCTCAGAAGCCTTATTAAAACTTTCTTTTACTGGCTTTGGCTTCACATTACCTTTGACATCTTTTGAAGCCTTCCAACAAACTTGTTTTAAATGTCCTTTCTTACCACATAAATTACATGTTAAATTCTTAAAGCGACATTTTGCACTATCATGAGGGTAACCACAGTGTTTACAAGAAACTGACTTACTCATGGGACCATTGGTTGGGGTTTTAACCTTTTGAACAACACCAGCCTTTTCAGAAACATAAGCTTGTTCAAAATTCAAAACTCTCTCAACTATTTGGATAGAAGACATAACCTTCAAATTTAAATTTTCAGCAACCAGATTTGAAAAATAAACCTCATTTTCAAGAGCCATAAACAACTGATCCCGCACACGAGAATCAAAGTTGCTACCAAAATCACAGTCTTTGGCTAGACACTTCAGGTCTGCATACAAATCTTTTAATGTCTCACCTCCTTTTTTCCTCCTTTGTTGAAAAGCCAATAAACTTCTATGATAACTAGGCTTTACATCATAATGTGCCTTAAGTAATTTGCATAAATCCTCATACGACTTAGTATGTGGTAAATCTGGGGCACAAATGTTTCCTAAAATAGCATAAACTTCAGTACCAATAGAAACCAGAAGTAAATTTTTTTTACTATTTGCCTCAGTTATTTCCAAATTTAAAAAATTTGCTTCCAACAAACTTAACCACAATTCAAAAGAAATCTTTGAAGGATTAAAATGATCAATGTTCACTCTGCGGTTAGCCCTATTTTCATTTTCTTGAGGCATGATTATAGGCTAAGTCACTGGGTGAACTGGTAATAATCTCAAAATACACAACATGCAATCATGGCACAGACAGAATAGGCTAAATATTATAGCACTGACAACATAAGCTAAACATCATAGAACTAGGCTAGGCCTATATGCAATTTGTTTTACTCCACTCCTCAAAGCACTGGGGTTAAGCACCATATGCTTACGGTAGGCTATGATCAATCAAGGCTACCGTACACAAAACACTGGAAACAAGGTTACCGATAAACACAATTGGCCTACCATAGGCTATCATCAATCTAGGGTACACCTTGGAAAATAATCACTATAGCTTTCCAATCTTGAAAAAATCGTCAGCATTAGGCTTAAACAGTTATAATACGGCATCTATGAAGGCTCCAATGCTAACTGCAAAACTTGATCAAAACAGCCTATGGAGGGTGGCCACGGGAACGAAAATCTCGGAAGTCAGAAGCTTACCCAATTTACCGGCTACCTCAAAACTGCAAAAAAATTCACTTAAATACTGCAAACCAGAAGTTCCTTTTGCTACTGCATTGGTCCTTTGTACCTCGTCGCCATTTGTTCCATACTATGATTAGATGGGAGAGGATAATCCATTTAAAATCGTGAGAAAAGTGGAGGTTTTATTACTCAAACTTAGATGTCCGACATGGCGTGTTCTACTCCAGTGAAAACAACAAAACAATAGCGCAATGCAAAGCGCACGAATTAATCAGCTCAAAAGTTATACATAACAAATAGCTCATCCCTTATACCAGCTATTAAAGAATGAGGTAAAGTGGATAATGGTCACAGGAGTGTCAGCATGGTTTTGAAAAAATTAAAAAGGAGATTTGTTCTGATAAGTTTTTAGTACACTTTAAAGAAAATCTTTCCTTTAAAATTAGTATGTGACGCCTCACAAGTTGGAATAGGTTGTGTCTTAGCACATGAAATGCCAGATGGCACAGAAAAACCTATTGCATTTGCTTCAAGATTGTAGAATATAGCTGAGCAAAATTATTCTCAAATAGAGAAGGAAGGCTTATCGTTGATCTATGAAGTTAAGAAATTTCACATGTATTTGTATGGAAAGAAAATGTTTGCTTTGGTCACTGACCATAAGCCACTATTAGCTATCTTAGGTCGAAAAGCAGGACTACCAACGCTAGTTGCAGCTAGATTCCAGAGATGGGCAATAATATTAGCTGCTTATAAATACTCATTAGAGTATAGACCCACTAGTAAAATGGGAAATGCAGATGCATTGTCACGATTACCAGTAGAAAAAGCACCAGAATGGCATGGAAAGTCCATACTATTGATTGAAGCTCAAAACTTACCCTTGAGAGCAAAGAACATTGGACAAAGCACAACAAAAGATAAGGTCCTATGTAAATTGAAGGAATATTTGATGACAGGAAATGATAAGTTCTTAGAAGGAGAAGAGTGTCAAGCTTATAAAACAGTTAAGGAAGAATTAAGTATAGAACAAGACTGTATCTTGAGAGGAGCTACAGTAGAAATTCCTATGCCACTCAGAAAAAAGGTTTTGGAAGAAATACATGAAGGTCATCAAGGAATTGTGAAGTCAAAAGCTATAGCCAGAAGTTTCATATGGTGGCCAAATGTAGATAAAAATATAGAGGATTACATAAAGGATTGTCAGGATTGTGCATTAGAGCAAAACAACCCTAAGTCAATAAGTTTACACCCATGGGAATGTGCAAAATATCCATATCAGAGACTGCATATTGATTATGCAGGACCCTTTCTGGGAAATTCTTATTTAGTAGTAGTTGATGCTTGTAGCAAATGGCCTGACATCATTCCAATGCAGACAACAACTTCTCTAAATACAATTAAAGTCCTCATGACATTATTTTCAACTCATGGCATCCCAAAGAGAGTAGTTACAGAAAATGGTCCTCAGTTCTGTTCAGAAGAATTTGAGAATTTCTTAAAGGTAAATGGCATTAGACATACACTATCTGCACCCTATCACCCAGCAACAAATGGTGAAGCAGAAAGAATGGTACAAACCTTTAAAAATGCAATGAAAACGTGTAATGCTAACGCCATGAACATTCATAATTCTCTTAATAAGTTTTTACTCACATATAGGACAACACGTCACACAGCAACAGGTGTTTGCCCTTCATTTTTATTGATGGGAAGGAGACTCAGATGTAAGTTAGATCTACTTATACCTGACTCAAATGGTAAAAAAGAAAATGAAATATATGAAAGGTTGAAAGGAATTGGAAAGATTAGACATTTCAGTGAAAATGATAGCGTAGTTGTCAGAATGTATAACAATAAGGAAAAATGGTCTAAAGGAAAAGTTAAAAAGACGTTAGGAAATCTGAACTACGAAGTACAATTAGATGATGGCAAGGTAGTCAGACGACACATTGACCAGCTACAACCCAGTGGTAAAGAACCAGGGAGATCAGAAAGAGTTGAGTCTGTATTACCTGATCGGAGGAACAGAGGAAAGCCTACAGAAATATTAGACTTATAAGGAAATATGTAGTAATATAGTTACCTTACTTTAATATGCATCCTATGTGTAATTTTGTATCTCATTTAACTTTTTGTTTAAATAAAAGGGGCCAATTCATTTTAGGGGAAAGGAGACTGTTATGTATTTAAGCAGTTATGTATTTTGTCAAAGATATTCTCCATTTAAAATTACCGCTTTCTATAAGCAAATAAATAATATTCTTAAGTACAAAGAGTATGACTTGAAAGAAGCCTGTATAGGATGTAATTCTTTTATATTTGATACTATTTAAAGTACTTATGGTTTTGATCCCTCAAAGTAGATTCTCATTTGTTCTTGTAATTTGATTAGTCGTAAATTTATGTAACATATTATTAACTTCTTCTACATAATAAACCCTGTTGAGGAAGGAGTGTTTTATATACCTCTTATTAATCCTAAGTCATCTGTGATGAAAATGGGATATGTGATATATTAACACATTCATATAATAAAGAGGCCTACACTCGGCAACATAAAAGATATCTACAAGATTATTATCATTCTTGCAGGTAAGAAATACAAAATATATATATATATATATATATATATATATATATATATATATATATATATATATATATATATATATATATATATATATATATATATATAATATATATATATATATATATATATATATATATATATATATATATATATATATATATATATATATATATATATATATATATATATATATATATATATATATATATATATAACCTCGTGTAACGTGCGACTTTTGAAGACCCTATTTTTAAGCTAATTCTAGGGGAGTCGCATCATAAACGAGATATAAAAATAACGCAAGTACTGCTGGCCTAGGCTATGCCACTGATCAAACTATATACAGTATTCATATACTCTAGTCAAAAAGTACAGCTGTATTTAAAATAAACATGATTTTGATAAAAGAAATGTTTTACTTAACTATATCCGATAATAATGGATGTAATATTCACATGTTAGTATCGTATTATAAAACACAAACATAGCAAATATTTATAAGGAATTTTACCGATCGAGACTACCATCTAGGCCTGTGTTTTTCCAAATCAGCTGATTGTGGTAAACTAGAGAATGCAAAAAGGATTTTCTTTTACTTGTTGAAAAAAACAATTATTATGTGTTCTTTCATGCCCAGTAGTTTTGATTAAAATACTTTTCTTTCCCATTTTATTTACCGTCGCCTTTGAAGGCATATCGATTATCGAAGTTTAATAGAGTTTCATCCATGTTGCCAATGCACGATAATTTGTAGTCATTAACTTTCCTTCTTTAATTGCATAACATCTTATATTAATTTGTGTTATAATAAAACCATGACATTGGGTATAATGTAAAAAGATAAATCAGTTCTATTCTATTTGACGTCATATGTACCATAAGCACAGTAATTGTTTATGATCGTACGATAGCTGAAATGATATAAAACCGCTGTTAGCCAATTCCGTTGATAACAATAACAGCTGTTTCTCGTTCGGTTTATTTAAAGCTGTATGCGCTTACTTCTATCATTCTCTTTTACTTTTTTTTAACTTAAAGATGGATAAGGAGCTGGGAGAAACTAGGTTAGTGTATAGTGATTTGGTCTCTCAAAAAATAAACTCGCATGATACACAAGATACATGATAAAATTACTTTTTATGGGTGAAAATTTGGTGGTCGCACAATATGTGAGATCGCCCGATAAACGAGTATAAATATATATATATATATATATATATATATATATATATATATATATATATATATATATATATATATATATATATATATATATATATATATATATATATATATATATATATATATATATATATATATATATATATATATATATATATATATATATATATATATATATATATAGAGAGAGAGAGAGAGAGAGAGAGAGAGAGAGAGAGTCATGAATCATTACTGTACTAGTACAACAATGACTTATGTGGAAATATCATCCTAATAAAGGTGAAAATCCCTAGTCTATAATGTGGCCATTTTTTTAGTTATGTACACCAGTGTGCTCCCCAATTCTTTCTCTCTCTCTCCCTCTCTCTCTAAATATATATATATATATATATATATATATATATATATATATATATATATATATATATATATATATATATATATATATATATATATATATATATATATATATATATATATATATTATATATATATATACAGTGTTCCCCCCCATACCGCGGTAGTTCGGTTCCGGGACCCGGCGCGAACCAGGAAATCCGCGGAGAAGGATCAGCCTGTATGTACATAGATATTTTAATATATTTTTACGTTTACACTGTATAAACCCTCCCTGTACTATTAACAAACCACCCTTTACTTCATAAATAACAGCATGCAACGTAAATTTATATGAAAGTGATTGATAAAATTACGGTGAATGAAGTGGTTATTACATGACATACTCATTCACAATTATTTTTAAGATTACGTACTGCATAAACCCTCCATGCACTGTTAAAAAAACTTGAACTATCTCACATAGGTGAGAGCTACTGGAAATATAAATATATATGCTAGCTCACGTAGCTATCGGATACTACAAATATCGCATGATGCAATACTGTGAGTTATACTGTACGTACGTATATCTAAATTTATTTTTTTTACTATTTTTTACTGTTTTATTATTCTTAGGCTAGGAAATACTTGTTTTATCAATAAAATAATGAAAATTTTAATATTCACTAGGTCACGTAGGTGAGAGCCTTTGCGTTTTCCGAAACACTGATACCGGTATCGTATTTTACATGGTGCAATACTGTTTACTATTTTTTACTGTTTTATTGTTCTTAGGCTAAGAAATACGTTTTTTTATCAATAAAATTATGAACTTACTGGAAATATAAATATATATGCTAGCTCACGTAGCTATTGGACACTATTTCGCATGACGCAATACTGTGAGTTATACTGTACGTACGTACGTATATCTAAATTTATGTATATGCTAGCTCACGTAGCTATCGGACACTACATACAGTGTTCCCCCGATTATTCGCGTTTCTTGGTTCGCGTTCTCACTGTATCGCGGTTTTTTTTGGCCCCCCAATTTTTTTTTTTTCTGACACCAGGATGGGCCAAAATATGATAAAATAAAACAGACTTTATCAGGTTGTAAAGAGAAAAAGAGATGGAGAGTGTAATGACCTGTCAGATGTGAAGGGATTATAAAAGATGTGTAATGAATATCCAGCTCTCTGCTGGGTTTTAATATACCTCTGCATTACTTTCATGATGTCTGTTCCAATAATTCTGCTTAGATCTTATTATTATTATTATTATTATTATTATTATTATTATTATTATTATTATTATTATTATTATTATTATTATTATTATTATTATTATTATTCTTATTATTGGCAAGAATAATTTTCCTTTGATGATAATTGTGGAGATTATTATCATCATCATCATTATTATTATTATTAAGGGCTCATCATTGTTTGTACATCTGTTGGATTATTTACTTTTAATAACTGTGTAAAGTGCCCCTCCCTAGTTGGCTGGGACAAATAGAGTGTGAGATGTTGGGTAGAATAGAGAGAGAGAGAGAGAGAGAGAGAGAGAGAGAGAGAGAGAGAGAGAGAGAGAGAGAGAGAGAGAGAGAGAGAGAGAGAGAGAGAGAGAGAGAGGGAGAGAGAATCTTTAAGTAACTCGTGTTCATTCAACCAAAACTACATTATTTATAGTAAAAATAATGGTTTAATTACGAATTCGTAGTAATAATGATAATAATAATAATAATAATAATAATAATAATAATAATAATAATAACAATAATAATAATAATAATAATAATAATAATCTCCCCAATCATCATCATGTTGCCAATAATAATAATAATAATAATAATAATAATAATAATAATAATAAAAATAATAAGATCTAAGGAGAATTTTTAGAATAGACATCATGAAGGTAATGCAGAGGTATAGTAAACCCAGCAGAGAGCTGGATATTCATTACACATCTTTTATAATCCCTTCACATCTGACAGGTCATTACACTCTCCATCTCTGTGTCTCTTTACAGCCTGATAAAGGCCGTTTCATTTTATAATTTTTGGCCTGTCCTGGTGTCATAATCATCTTTAAAAAAAAAAAAAAAAAATTAAAAGGCTGATCCTACTTCGCGGTTTTCCTAATTCGCGCCGGGTCCCGGAACCAAACTATCGCGATAAGGGAGGGAACACTGTATATCACATGATGCAATACTGTGAGTTATACTGTACGTACGTATATCTAGATTTACGTTTTTTTAACTATTTTTTACTGTTTTATTATTCTTAGGCTAAGAAATACTTGTTTTATCAAGAAAATAATGAAAATTTTAATATTCACTAGGTCACGTGGGTGAGAGCCTTTGCGTTTTCCGAAACACTGATACCGGTATCGCATCTTACGTGGTGCAATACTGTTTACTATATTTTACTGTTTTATTATTCTCAGGCTAAGAAATACGTTTTTTTTATCAATAAAATCACGAAACTACTGGATATATAAATATATATGCTAGCTCACGTAGTTGCGACCCCAATACATTGTGCGCTATCGAACACTATTTCGCATGATGCAATACTGTGAGTTATACTGTACGTACAGATATCATTCAGTTATTAGTACAATGTATAATAATTTAAAATTCCTTTACTTATTTGATGATTGTACAAAATCTATTGTATTTATTCATTGTAATTTGGACCAAATATTCCTTTTGTAAAGATTATACTTTTCAAAAGAGGTGGTCAATAAACGTATCTATCTATCTATCTATCTATCTAAATTTATGTTTTTTTACTATTTTTTACTGTTTTATTATTCGTAGGCTGGGAAATAAATTTTTTTTATCAATTAGATAATGAAATATGTTTTTTTCAATAAATAAAAAAAATGAAAATACTGAGAATTTTTTTTTTTAATATTTTAATATTTTTGCATATACCCATAAAATAAAATAATAATTTATAAAAAAAAAAAAAAAAACACGATACAGTGAGAACGCGAACCAAAAAACGCGAATAACCAGGGGAACACTGTATATATATATATATATATATATATATATATATATATATATATATATATATATATATATATATATATATATATATATATATATATATATATATGTGTGTGTGAAAACATGAATCATATTTTACCCCAACTGCGACTCGAACCTAGGCCACAATATCACTGTACCAAGGCACTACCAACTACACCACAGAAGGTAATAAGGGAAGCAAACCTTACAGCTTTATCTGCTATACTAGGAATGAACGCCTTCTATCTGAATGCTACTCTCTTCATATTACAGTTTCCCCAACCTCACTCTAGGCTTCGTTTTTGCATTTAATTCAAATCTCAATCTAATGGGGATCAACAGTAATCAAATAAGCACATTACCATATGTGAAAACATGAATCATATTTTACCCCAACTGGGACTCGAACCTAGGACACATAATTACTGTGCCAAGGCGCTACCAACTACACCACAAAAGGTTAACAGGGAAATAAACCTTACAGCTTTATCTGCTATACTAGGATTGAACACATTCTATTTGAGTGCCACTCTCTTTATATTAAAGTTTCCCCAAATCTCACTCATGGCTTCGTTTTTACATTTAGTTCAAATCTCAATCTAACAGGGATCAACAATAATCAAATAAGCACATTACCATATGTGAAAACATGAATCATATTTTACCCTGGGCTGCCAATGCTGGTTTTTCCCCCCAGGTCTGGGTTTTTCACTAATTGTGCTTATGGGAAGGGGCCCAAAGCTCGTATCTTCCCGTTTCCTGATTGCTTTCGTTTTGTACTTAGTGATACTTATAATACTTGTCCTTAAATCTATTGATTCAGTTAGCATTAACTACCTCCTCGCTTAGCAAATTCCAACCATCAACTATTCTTACACTAAAAAAGTACTTCATTACATCCTGCAAAGAAGTTTTTTTTATGAAGCTTCAATCTATGACCTCTAGTACTAGTGACATCCATATCAAAATATCGATCCTTATCTACTCTGTCATAACCATGAAGGAATTTAAAGACTGTCACCATATCCCCCCTCAATCTTCTAGCTTCAAGTGATGACAAGTCTAATTCCCTCAGCCTCATCATAACTGAGATCGCATATTTCTGGCACCAGTTTTGTGGCATGTCTTTAAACTTTTTCCAGCTTAACTACGTGCTTTTTTCAAGTGCGGATTCCAAAAGGGGGCTGCATATTCAAGTTTTGGCCTCACATAGGTTACATAAATATTTCAGAGCATTTCCTTGTCTACGTGTGTGAAGGCTACCCTTACATTTGCTAAGAAAGCATATACTGCCCTTACAATGCTACTTATATGCATTTCTGGAGACAAATCTGCCAGTATGCTTACACCTACATCTCTCTCATTCTCTGCCTCTTGAAGTGGTACTCCTGCCACCAAGTAGTCAAGCTTGGGCCTTCTTGCACTTGTCCCCATTTCATTACCTTACATTTTGAAGTACTGAATTTCATTACCCACTTTTCTGACCACTCATGCAGACTATTTAGATCTTCCTGAAGTTCTCTACCATTGTTCTCATTTCTTACTTTCTTCCCAATCTTTGCATCATCTGCAACCATATTCATGAATGAATTTAGTGGAACTCCACTAATAACTCTTCTCCATACAGACACTAAATGTCTTACTCTAACCCTCTGTTCCCTTCCTTTGAAGTATGCTTTTATCCATTTCAAGACATTTCCACCTATTTTAGCCATTGCTTCCAGCTTTTTAACAAGTCTCCATGGTTAATGTGAATGATTTTTTTGAAAGTTTTATCTGTGAGGTTATGGCAAGATATGACATAAAAGGCTTTACATTAGTTTTATATGACTATAGGAGTCCTATGGTGTGACCTAACTGAAATGATGACATCAAAACAGTTTTGTGTCAGGTCTGTAAGAAGGGTGTTTGTAAAGTGTAATGGCCAAGGGAAAGTGTGGTATAATCTGTCGCAGTCTTATTTAAGCAGTGACTTTGGAGGGAGTGAGTAGTAGGGTAGTGGGATGATGTGAAGATGATAGGATGGAGATTTTGTTGGGTTCATACTTATGATAATGATACCATGTTTTCAGATGTTGGTTATTATGTTGTTTGAGTAGCTGTAGTTTTCTATGTCAGTGAATGCTTATATATTACAGACTGCTTACATATTACAGACTATGATAGGTCATTTACATATACAAGGAACAAAAGTGGCCCTAAAACTAAACCTTGTGGAACTCCACTAATAACTCTTCTCCATACAGACACTAAGTGTCTTACTCTAACCCTCTGTTCCCTTCCTTTGAGGTATACTTTTATCCATTTCAAGACATTTCCACCTATTTTAGCCATTGCTTCCAGCTGTTTATCAAGTCTCCAGTGTTAATGTGAATGTTTTCTTTTGAAAGTTTTATCTGTGAGGTTATGGCAAGATATGACATCAAAGGCTTTACATTAGTTTTATTTGACTATAGGAGTCCTATGGTGTTACCTAACTGAAATGATGACATAAAAACAGTTTTGTGTCAGGTCTGCAAGAAGGGTGTTTGTAAAGTGTAATGGCCAAGGGAAAGTGAGGTATAATTTGTCGCAGTATTATTTAAGCAGTGACTTTGGAGGGAGTGAGTAATAGGGTAGTGGGATGATGTGAAGATGATAGGATGGAGATTTGTTGGGTTCATACTTATAATATTGATACCATGTTTTCAGATGTTGGTTATTATGTTGTTTGAGTAGCTGTAGTTTGCTATGTCAGTGAATGCTTATATATGTTTTTTTGGCACAAGTGCTTAAGGTGAACGTTGCTTATATTGTCTGGGCCACAGTTCCAGATGAGTGCTGGCAGATGTTAATGATGAGCTTGGTGAAATTTGAATAGTCTGGGGACATATCAGTTGTCACTATGGGGGTGGAGATGACTGACCTGTGAGAAATGATTGATGAGGGTATTTGCCTGTTGTTGTTTGAATTATAGTGTCTTTTTTCTGTCGTGGCAGCATGTGATTATGTTGTGATACTGTTGGATAGTGTAATGCTGTTCAGTATTTTTTAGAGTTTGCAGGAGTTTTCTTTGTAATCAAGCATTTGCAGGTAACTATTCCAACTTCATACTTGTTGTTATATTATTCCATTATTCACTTGTGTGTTAAGTGCTTGTATTTCTTAAGTACTGTCCTGTGTATGAAGTGCTGGAGAATCTTTTGCTGAGGTCTTTATTTTCTATTGTGAAAATGGGGTTGCATTTTTTCTGTTACCACTGCATGTATGTTTTTGTCAGCTTTTTGCAGTATCATGTTAAAAAAGTGTAATGCATTGCTTATGCATGTGTATTCAGTGTTAATTGATGATATTATGAAGATGATCAGAACCCAAGGTTTTCATTACCCTCAATGATGTCGTGGGGAGAGATGCAGTGAACAAAAGGTAAATGGAATGAAAGTGGCTTTGGTGGGAATATATGTACTGATGAATGTAATTCAGAACAAAAAGGTTTCCTGTCTGATTTTGAATTACCAGCCCTCTGCTTGTTGCTGTTGTCAGCAAACCAAGCAGATGTCTTGAGTTGAAGTTACCATCCAGGATGATGTTCAGAGATAGATGACATACTGTAATTTTGAGAAATAGTTGTTAGGAAGTGGGGAGGATGTCTGACGGGGGGGGGGAATGTATATATTTGTGATTGCTATATCTGATATGTTGCCAGCAAGCACTTTACTATATTGTATTTCTCTAGTAGTGTCATGAAGGGCAGGAGGAGTATTGTGTGTACACAGGTGAATATGAAGTTAATGAGATTGTGAATTAGGGTAATGAGTCTACTGCCACTGCCATCAATTCTGTCTTCTCTAATGGTGGTGGTGAAGTTATGGAATGTAGATGTTTTATAAGTGCTGCATATTTTGTTTCTTGCAAAACTGCAATGAATATATTGTGTTGTTTGATGAAGAGCTTCAGTTCTACTTTTTCTATTTGTACACTCTCTATGGTAAACTATACACTTTTGATGTTGTATGTGCAGTGTATGAGTTAGGTACTGCTGCGGGGGGGGGGGGGGGTTAGGAAGGTGCTTGGGAGAGGGACGCTGTAGGAGAAGGTCATAATGATGATGATGGTTGAGGTAAGGCTTGGGGGATTGGTTTTGCTGACAACAGCAACAAGCAGAGGGCTGGTAATTCAAAATCAGACAGGAAACCTTTTTGTTCTGAATTACATTCATCAGTACATATATTCCCCACCAAAGCCACTTTCATTCCATTTACCTTTTGTTCACTGCATCTCTCCCCACGACATCATTGAGGGTAATGAAAACCTTGGGTTCTGATCATCTTCATAATATCATCAATTAACACTGAATACACATGCATAAGCAATGCATTACACTTTTTTAACATGATACTGCAAAAAGCTGACAAAAACATACCTGCAGTGGTAACAGAAAAAATGCAACCCCATTTTCACAATAGAAAATAAAGACCTCAGCAAAAGATTCTCCAGCACTTCATACACAGGACAGTACTTAAGAAATACAAGCACTTAACACACAAGTGAATAATGGAATAATATAACAACAAGTATGAAGTTGGAATAGTTACCTGCAAATGCTTGATTACAAAGAAAACTCCTGCACACTCTAAAAAATACTGAACAGCATTACACTATCCAACAGTATCACAACATAATCACATGCTGCCACGACAGAAAAAAACACTATAATTCAAACAACAACAGGCAAATACCCTCATCAATCATTTCTCACAGGTCAGTCATCTCCACCCCCATACTGACAACTGATATGTCCCCAGACTATACAAATTTCACCAAGCTCATCATTAACATCTGCCAGCACTCATCTGGCTGTGGCCCAGACAATATAAGCAACGTTCACCTTAAGCACTTGTGCCAAAAAAACATATATAAGCATTCACTGACATAGCAAACTACAGCTACTCAAACAACATAATAACCAACATCTGAAAACATGGTATCAATATTATAAGTATGAACCCAACAAATCTCCATCCTATCATCTTCACATCATCCCACTACCCTATTACTCACTCCCTCCAAAGTCACTGCGTAAATAATACTGCGACAAATTATACCCCACTTTCCCTTGGCCATTACACTTTACAAACACCCTTCTTGCAGACCTGACACAAAACTGTTTTTATGTCATCATTTCAGTTAGGTAACACCATAGGACTCCTATAGTCATATAAAACTAATGTAAAGCCTTTGATGTCATATCTTGCCATAACCTCACAGATAAAACTTTCAAAAGAAAACATTCACATTAACACTGGAGACTTGCTAAAAAGCTGGAAGCAATGGCTAAAATAGGTGGAAATGTCTTGAAATGGATAAAAGCATACCTCAAAGGAAGGGAACAGAGGGTTAGCGTAAGACACTTAGTGTCTGTATGGAGAAGAGTTATTAGTGGAGTTCCACAAGGTTTAGTTTTAGGGCCACTTTTGTTCCTTGTATATGTAAATGACCTATCATAGTCTGTAATATGTAAGCAGTCTGTAATATATAAGCATTCACTGACATAGAAAACTACAGCTACTCAAACAACATAATAACCAACATCTGAAAACATGGTATCATTATCATAAGTATGAACCCAACAAAATCTCCATCCTATCATCTTCACATCATCCCACTACCCTACTACTCACTCCCTCCAAAGTCACTGCTTAAATAAGACTGCGACAGATTATACCTCACTTTCCCTTGGCCATTACACTTTACAAACACCCTTCTTACAGACATGACACAAAACTGTTTTGATGTCATCATTTCAGTTAGGTCACACCATAGGACTCCTATAGTCATATAAAACTAATGTAAAGCCTTTGATGTCATATCTTGCCATAACCTCACAGATAAAACTTTCAAAAAAATCATTCACATTAACCATGGAGACTTGCTAAAAAGCTGGAAGCAATGGCTAAAATAGGTGGAAATGTCTTGAAATGGATAAAAGCACACTTCAAAGGAAGGGAACAGAGGGTTAGAGTAAGACATTTAGTGTCTGTATGGAGAAGAGTTATTAGTGGAGTTCCACTAAATTCATTCATGAATATGGTTGCAGATGATGCAAAGATTGGGAAGAAAGTAAGAAATGAGAACAATGGTAGAGAACTTCAGGAAGATCTAAATAGTCTGCATGAGTGGTCAGAAAAGTGGGTAATGAAATTCAGTACTTCAAAATGTAAGGTACTGAAATGGGGACAAGTGCAAGAAGGCCCAAGCTTGACTACTTGGCGGCAGGAGTACCACTTCAAGAGGCAGAGAATGAGAGAGATGTAGGAGTAAGCATACTGGCAGATTTGTCTCCAGAAATGCATATAAGTAGCATTGTAAGGGCAGTATATGCTTTCTTAGCAAATGTAAGGGTAGCCTTCACGCACGTAGACAAGGAAATGCTCTGAAATATTTATGTAACCTATGTGAGGCCAAAACTTGAATATGCAGCCCCCTTTTGGAATCCGCACTTGAAAAAAGCACGTAGTTAAGCTGGAAAAAGTTTAAAGACATGCCACAAAACTGGTGCCAGAAATATACGATCTCAGTTATGATGAGGCTGAGGGAATTAGACTTGTCATCACTTGAAGCTAGAAGATTGAGGGGGGATATGGTGACAGTCTTTAAATTCCTTCATGGTTATGACAGAGTAGATAAGGATCGATATTTTGATATGGATGTCACTAGTACTAGAGGTCATAGATTGAAGCTTTATAAAAAAACTTCTTTGCAGGATGTAATGAAGTACTTTTTTAGTGTAAGAATAGTTGATGGTTGGAATTTGTTAAGCGAGGAGGTAGTTAATGCTAACTGAATCAATAGATTTAAGGACAAGCATTATAAGTATCACTAAGTACAAAACGAAAGCAATCAGGAAACGGGAAGATACGAGCTTTGGGCCCCTTCCCATAAGCACAATTAGTGAAAAACCCAGACCTGGGGGGAAAAACCAGCATTGGCAGCCCAGGGTAAAATATGATTCATGTTTTCACATACGGTAATGTGCTTATTTGATTATTGTTGATCCCTGTTAGATTGAGATTTGAACTAAATGTAAAAACGAAGCCATGAGTGAGATTGGGGGAAACTTTAATATAAAGAGAGTGGCACTCAAATAGAATGTGTTCATTCCCAGTATAGCAGATAAAGCTGTAAGGTTTATTTCCCTGTTAACCTTTTGTGGAGTAGTTGGTAGCGCCTTGGCACAGTAATTATGTGTCCTAGGTTCGAGTCCCAGTTGGGGTAAAATAGGATTCATGTTTTCACATATGGTAATGTGCTTATTTGATTACTGTTGATCCCCATTAGATTGAGATTTGAATTAAATGCAAAAACGAAGCCTAGAGTGAGGTTGGGGAAACTGTAATATGAAGAGAGTAGCATTCAGATAGAAGGCGTTCATTCCTAGTATAGCAGATAAAGCTGTAAGGTTTGCTTCCCTTATTACCTTCTGTGGTGTAGTTGGTAGTGCCTTGGCACAGTGATATTGTGGCCTAGGTTCGAGTCGCAGTTGGGGTAAAATATGATTCATGTTTTCACACACACATATATATATATATATATATATATATATATATATATATATATATATATATATACATATATATATATATATATATATATATATATATATATATATATATATATATATATATATATATATATATATATATATATATATATATATATATATATATATATATATATATATATATATATATATATATATATATATATATATATATATATATATATATATATATATATATATATATATATATATATATATATATATATACAGTGTTCCCCTGGTTATTCGCGTTTTTTGGTTCGTGTTCTCACTGTATCGTGTTTTTTTTTTTTTATAAATTATTATTTTATTTTATGGGTGTGCAAAAATATTAAAATATTAAAACAAAATTTCTCAGTATTTTAATTTTTTTTTTATTGAAAAAACCATATTTCATTATCTAATTGATAAAAAAAAATTTATTTCCCAGCCTACGAATAATAAAACAGTAAAAAATAGTAAAAAAAACATAAATTTAGATAGATAGATAGATAGATAGATACGTTTATTGACCACCTCTTTTGAAAAATATAATCTTTACAAAAGGAATATTTGGTTCAAATTACAATGAATAAATACAATAGATTTTGTACTATCATCAAATAAGTAAAGGAATTTTAAATTATTATGCATTGTACTAATAACTGAATGATATCTGTACGTACAGTATAACTCACAGTATTGCATCATGCGAAATAGTGTTCGATAGCGCACAATGTATTGGGGTCGCAACTACGTGAGCTAGCATATATATTTATATATCCAGTAGTTTCGTGATTTTATTGATAAAAAAAACGTATTTCTTAGCCTGAGAATAATAAAACAGTAAAATATAGTAAACAGTATTGCACCACGTAAGATGCGATACCGGTATCAGTGTTTCAGAAAACGCAAAGGCTCTCACCCACGTGACCTAGTGAATATTAAAATTTTCATTATATTCTTGATAAAACAAGTATTTCCTAGCCTAAGAATAATAAAACAGTAAAAAATAGTTAAAAAAACGTAAATCTAGATATACGTACGTACAGTATAACTCACAGTATTGCATCATGTGATATACAGTGTTCCCTCCCTTATCGCGATAGTTTGGTTCCGGGACCCGGCGCGAATCAGGAAAACCGCGAAGTAGGATCAGCCTTTTAATTTTTTTTTTTTTTTTAAAGATGATTATGACACCAGGACAGGCCAAAAATAATAAAATGAAACGGCCTTTATCAGGCTGTAAAGAGACACAGAGATGGAGAGTGTAATGACCTGTCAGATGTGAAGGGATTATAAAAGATGTGTAATGAATATCCAGCTCTCTGCTGGGTTTACTATACCTCTGCATTACCTTCATGATGTCTATTCTAAAAATTCTCCTTAGATCTTATTATTTTTATTATTATTATTATTATTATTATTATTATTATTATTATTATTGGCAACATGATGATGATTGGGGAGATTATTATTATTATTATTATTATTATTATTATTATTATTATTATTATTATTATTATTATTATTATTATTATCATTATTACTACGAATTCGTAATTAAACCATTATTTTTACTATAAATAATGTAGTTTTGGTTGAATGAACACGAGTTACTTAAAGATCTCTCTCTCTCTCTCTCTCTCTCTCTCTCTCTCTCTCTCTCTCTCTATTCTACCCAACCTCCCACACTCTATTTGTCCCAGCCAACTAGGGAGGGGCACTTTACACAGTTATTAAAAGTAAATAATCCAACAGATGTACAAACAATGATGAGCCCTTAATAATAATAATAATGATGATGATGATAATAATCTCCACAATTATCATCAAAGGAAAATTATTCTTGCCAATAATAAGAATAATAATAATAATAATAATAATAATAATAATAATAATAATAATAATAATAATAATAATAATAATAATAATAATAATAATAATAATAATAATAAGATCTAAGCAGAATTATTGGAACAGACATCATGAAAGTAATGCAGAGGTATATTAAAACCCAGCAGAGAGCTGGATATTCATTACACATCTTTTATAATCCCTTCACATCTGACAGGTCATTACACTCTCCATCTCTTTTTCTCTTTACAACCTGATAAAGTCTGTTTTATTTTATCATATTTTGGCCCATCCTGGTGTCAGAAAAAAAAAAATTGGGGGGCCAAAAAAAACCGCGATACAGTGAGAACGCGAACCAAGAAACGCGAATAATCGGGGGAACACTGTATGTAGTGTCCGATAGCTACGTGAGCTAGCATATACATAAATTTAGATATACGTACGAACGTACAGTATAACTCACAGTATTGCGTCATGCGAAATAGTGTCCGATAGCTACGTGAGCTAGCATATATATTTATATTTCCAGTAAGTTCATAATTTTATTGATAAAAAAACGTATTTCTTAGCCTAAGAACAATGAAACAGTAAAAAATAGTAAACAGTATTGCACCACGTAAAATACGATACCGGTATCAGTGATTTGGAAAACGCAAAGGCTCTCACCTACGTGACCTAGTGAATATTAAAATTTTCATTATTTTATTGATAAAACAAGTATTTCCTAGCCTAAGAATAATAAAACAGTAAAAAATAGTAAAAAACATAAATTTAGATATACGTACGTACAGTATAACTCACAGTATTGCATCATGCGATATTTGTAGTGTCCAATAGCTACGTGAGCTAGCATATATATTTATATTTCCAGTAGCTCTCACCTATGTGAAATAGTTCAAGTTTTTTTAACAGTGCATGGAGGGTTTATGCAGTACGTAATCTTAAAAATAATTGTAAATGAGTATGTCATGTAATAACCACTTCATTCACCGTAATTTTATCAATCACTTTCATATAAATTTACGTTGCATGCTGTTATTTATGAAGTAAAGGGTGGTTTGTTAATAGTACAGGGAGGGTTTATACAGTGTAAACGTAAAAATATATTAAAATATCTATGTACATACAGGCTGATCCTTCTCCGCGGATTTCCTGGTTCGCGCCGGGTCCCGGAACCGAACTACCGCGGTATGGGGGGGAACACTGTATATATATATATATATATATATATATATATATATATATATATATACATATATATATATATATATATATATATATATATATATATATATATATATATATATATATATATATATATATATATATATATATATATATATATATATATATATATATATATATATATATATATATATATATA
>JAXCGZ010001893.1:95000-120000 GCA_037179515.1 Halocaridina rubra
TAATGTATGTCTAATGCCATTTACCTTTAAGAAATTCTCAAACTCTTCTGAACAGAACTGAGGACCATTATCTGTAACTACTCTCTCTGGAATACCATGAGTAGAAAATAATGTCATGAGGACTTTAATTGTATTTAGAGAAGTTGTTGTCTGCATTGGAATGATGTCAGGCCATTTGCTATAAGCATCGACTACTACTAAATAAGAATTTCCCAGTAAGGGTCCTGCATAGTCAATATGCACTCTCTGATATAGATATCTTGCACATTTCCATGGGTGTAAACTTATTGACTTAGGGTTGTTTTGCTGTAATGCACAATCCTGACAATCCTTTATATAATCCTCTATATCTTTATCTACATTTGGCCACCATAAGAAACTTCTGGTTATAGCTTTTGACTTTACAATTCCTTAATGACCTTCTTGTATTTCTTCCAAAGCCTTTCTTCTGAGCGGCATAGGAATTACTACTGTAGCTCCTCTCAAGATATAGTCTTGTTCTATACTTAATTCTTCCTTAACTGCTTTATAAGCATGACACTCTTCGCCTTCTAAGAACTTATCATTTCCTGTCATCAAATATTCCTTCACTTTACATAGACCTTATCTGTTGTTGTGCTTTGTCCAATGTTCTTTGCTCTCAAGGGTAAGTTCTGAGTTTCAATCAATAGTATGGACTTTGCATGCCCTTTTGGTGCTTTCTCTACTGGTAATCGTGACAGTGCATCTGCATTTCCCATTTTACTAGTGGGTCTATACTCTAATGAGTATAGCAGCTAATATTATTGCCCATCTCTAGAGTCTAGCTGCAACTAGCATTGATAGTCCTGCGTTTGGACCTAAGATTGTTAATAGCGGCTTATGGTCAGTGACCAAAGCAAACATTTTCTTTCCATACAAATACATGTGAAATTTCTCAACTTAACTCCATAGATCAACAATAAGCCTTTCTTCTCTATTTGAGAATAATTTTGCTTAGCTTTATTCAACAGTCTTGAAGCAAATGCAATAGGTTTTTCTGTGCCATCTGGCATTTCATGTGGTAAGACACAGCCTATTCCAACTTGTGAGGCATCACATACTAATTTTAAAGGAAGATTTTTTATAAAGTGTACTAAAAATTTATCAGAATACATCTCCTTTTTGATTTTTTCAAAAGCATTCTGACACTCCTGTGACCATTATCACTTTACCTCATTCTTTAATAGCTGGTATAAGGGATGAGCTATTGTTGCTAAATCTATAATAAATTTTGCATAGAATGATACTAATCCAAGAAATAATTGCAACTCTTTAACATTTGCCAGTACTTTAGCTTCCCATACTGCTTTTATCTTATCTTTTGTTTTGTGAATGCTATTTTCATCTATCGCAACTCCCAAATAATATACTGATGATACATTGAATAGACATTTATTCTTGTTTATCTTCATACCATTTTCCTTTATTTCATCTAGTACTTTCTTTAATCTTTGATTATGCTGTTGTTCATCTTCTCTCCCAACAACTATGTCATCTACAAAACAGAAAACACCATCTAGACCTGTGAATAGCTAGTCCATAGTCTCTTGCCATATGGCTGGACTGCTTGCTACTCCATAGGGTAGTCTTTTCGGTTGATATAACCCTAAATGAGCATTTAATGTACATATTTCTTGTGACTTTGTGTCCATTGTTAACTGTTGAAAAGCATTTTTCATGTCTATTTTTGAGAATACCTAACAACCTCCCATAGTAGCAAGCATAATACTAAGATTAGGTAAAGGATGTTGAGCAACTTTTAATTGTGGATTGACTGTGACTTTATAATCACCACTTAGTCTTACTCCTTCATCAGGCTTTGCTACGGGTACTAAAGGTGTAGCCCACTGACTATATTTTACTTTTTTTTTGACAATTTCCTTCTTCCTCTAGTCTCAATATTTCTTTTTCGACTTAAGTTTTCAACGCATAAGGTATTTGTCTAGGTGGTAGAAATTTTGACATTGCATCTTCTTTTACTTCTAAGTTTGCAGTCACATTGTTTATAGTACCTAAACCTGGATTAAAAAATGTTTCATACTCTTCTATCAGATCTTGTGTACTTATACTATTTATCTTTAGATTTGCTTTCTTCATCAATTCTGGAAAGATTAGCTTTAGGCCTATTATCCTGTTTAAACCTAACAATCCCTTTCTATTTCCTGTTACTATTACAACTGGTAACTCCACAATTTGTTTCTCATATTTTACCATAACTTCAGCTTTTCCTATTGTGCCAATCTTTCGATTATTGTAATCTGTGATTTATGACCTTGTGTCCTCCTCTATTTTCAGATAAGGTATACTCTTGGCTACTTCTTCTGAAATCACAGTTATATCTGCAGCTGTATCTAACTGCATTTCTATATCTTTTCCATTTACTTGAACTTCACACATTCTTCTCTTATTTGAGTAAGTGGAATTTAGTTGCAAAGTGAAGTTTTCTTGCTCTTAGTTTTCTTGTTCTCTTTCTTTTGTACAAGGTATGTTTTTCTTTTCAGCTGGTTTTGTTTGTTCCTTAAGACATTTCCTGGAAAAATGTCCATAATATCCACAAAACTGGCACACATTGTTATAACCAGGACACTTATATCTATCATTCGGATGATGATTATTATTACCACACCTGTAACATTTGTGGTGACTATTCCCAGAATGCCTGCTTTCACCTGGTCAATGAATAGTCTACTCTGTTTTTTGCAGGCTACCGTACACAAAAATATTTACTCCACCAACTTCAAATAAAGTTGGGCTAAAACTTACTGGCTTATAATTAAATATAAGACAAACTGTACGGTACTAAAGGGGAAGGGCATGAGTTACGTTTGCTTAATGGTTAGTGGAGAACTCCCACTGGTTAATAACACAAATACACTAAATAATATTAACTGAACACTGCATAAATCCAGGCTTAAATGAAAGACTCATCGATAAAATATAAAAATATATTGAAAAAAGGTTAATATTATAATGGAGCAATATTTCAGCCCAAAAGAAAAGGTTAAATTTTACAAAAATAACAAAGAGTTATAGCTCCAGGCACGACTGCTGGACACATCAATATAAACAACACTTAATATCAACAAAAATAATTGTTCAAAATCCAAAAACTTTATGCAATATTAAAACAGAGTCACTGCTTGACAAATTCGACAGCACTAGTCCAAGGGGCGAAATGGGAGGCTCGTAAATTTACACGAATTTTATGAGTCTCTAACAATAGGTCATCACCTGATGCTGTCCTCAGAGAGAGTCCTCGTCCGTTCTGTAAACAAAGCAGACGAGCATCACATTCTAAAATAAAAGTATATAATTTTATCATATTATACATAATTAAGGATTTCCTAAGATTTAGATTAGCTTTACAAACAAATTCCAATTATTCATGAGAAAATGGTGAAATTAATGACAAAATGAATAATAGTTATAATATAGTCTCTCAATGAATATATTCATGTAGGTAGATGCACAATATTACTTATGGTATTACAATAAAACACACACAAGGTATAACTAATGAAACTGTGTGTGATAGACAGATCACCACAACATTCTTTATATTTGTTACTATTTGGTGTCTGTGCTTTATTCCCTTACCAGTAATTGGAAGTATTGTTCTTATACCTTTTTTCAAAGTTTTCTGTTTTGTGTGATTTATGGTTACTTGAGCCTGATTTATTCAGATTTTTGATAATTTTCCTCAATCCTTTTATTTTGAGCTCGAGACTGTTCATAAGGTCTTGCAATTTCCAACAACTTTTGGAGATTCAAGTCTTTAGCTTGTAATAGCTTTTCTCTAAGCTCACTGGATTTGCATTTACAAATGACTAAATCGACTATTAAGTCTTCCTCAGAGTTATGGGTATCATATTTGCAAAACTTACTTTGCTTCTTTATTCTTGTGACAAACATATCTATACTCTCATTTTCTCGAGGCTCAAGTGCCATGAATAGGCTACGTTCGTACCTGATATTTTCACTTTGGTTAAAATAGTTCCCTAATGCTTCTACAGCTTTATTATATGTATTATCCTCAGGTGTTAGTGTTTTGAATATATCCTGAACCTCTGGGCTTGCTATGTGCAGTAGGATGCTGACCCTCTGCTTATCAGTTTTTGTGGCCAAGCAATCCAAATAGATCTTGAATGAATCATTATATTTCCTCCACCTATGTGCTACTGTTCTAGGGTCACATTCAATAGAAAAATGAGGTGGTGCTGGTATTTAAGAAGTCATTCTTGTGCCTTTATTTACTATAGCTTAGCCTAATTGCTTTCCTTTAACTATCTTTATTTTATTATATAATTATCTTTATCTTAATCCAGGTACTGTATAACCTTCACTATATAATATACATGCATGTAGCTAAAAATTACTTAGCTTATAAACATTCATAAAAGAATTAGATAGACGAATATTTTCTTTCCGTCTGTTGCTGAAGGTTTTTTGCTGGCTGACGTAAGAATCATCCTGGTTGCCTGAGGCGCGATGTATTCTTGAGTGGAAGATATCTGGCAGGAACTGGTTATCGGTTGTTATTATCGATCCCCTCACAACTCTTTCTTCTGAGTTCGTTCATCTCATCGTCCAATAATGTATTTGCAAGAATGATAATAATCTTGTAGATATCTTTTATGTTGCCGAGTGCAGGCAGGCTAATATATGAATGTTACTGTTATAACACGTATCCCATTTTTGTTGCCAATAATGTATTTCTTACCTGCAATAATGATGATAATCTTGAAGATATCTTTAATGTTGCCGAGCGCAGGCAGGTTAATATATGAATATTGCTATTATAACACATATCCCATTTTCGTCACAGATGACTTGTGATTAATAGGAGGTATATAAAAAACTCCTTCCTCAACAGGGTTTATTACGTAGAAGAGAGATTAATAATATGTTACATAAACTTACGACTAATGGAATTACAAGAACAAATGAGAATCTACTTAGAGGGATCAAGACCATAAATACTTCATACAGAATCAAATATAAAGGAATTCAGTACATCCTATATAGGTTTCTTTCAAGTCATACCCTTTGTACTTGAGAATGTTATTCATTTGCTAGTAGAAAGTGGTAATTTTAAATGGAGAATATATTTGACAAAATACATAACTGTTTAAATACATAACAATATATATATATATATATATATATATATATATATATATATATATATATATATATATATATATATATATATATATATATATATATATATATATATATATATATATATATATATATATATATATATATATATATATATATATATATATATATATATATATATATATATATATATATATATACTCACTTCTTGGAACAACGTGAGGATAGGTTCTCAAAGGCACGAGTAATGCAAAACTCGCATAATGTAACCATTCATTTTCCATAAGAAACAATGATAATAGGCATAGATACATTCCACAACTGTACATAAACACACTATACCAAAGAAATAAGATAAGTAAAATATATTCTATAAGTACATAGCAAATCTGAAAGACCTGTAGTTATTTATTTTAATATACAAATAGTGTACAGTATAAAAGATATACAGATTTAAAAATAAACTGTACAACAACAAAAAATTAACACACCTTGAGAACGAACCCTTATCTACAAACGTAAACAAAGATGACATAAGCGGTAGGAGAAGGAGGAGGAGGCCCTGAGGAGGTGACTTATGCGGTAGGTGAGGGAGGGGTAGAGGAGGAGGAAGGGGGAGAGCACACCCCTGGTTGTTGTTGGGGTTAATACTGGGTGAAGAGAGACTGAAGCACATGGCAGCATGGTGGGAAATTGCCTCAGAGGCGGTCGCTTAGTTACTAAACTGAACCTTTTTTCGCTTTTTCTTGCACACGCGCGTAGCTCGAGCATATCGTATTTTTTTTTACTATTTTTCTTGCGCACACTCGTAGCTCGCGCATATCGTATTTTTTTACTATTATCTTTTGGAGCCTTTATTCCAATTTCGCGTATTACAGAAACGCGTAAAAAGCGAGTTGACTGTATATATATATATATATATATATATATATATATATATATATATATATATATATATATATATATATATATATATATATATATATATATATATATATATATATATATATATATATATATATATATATATGGTTCCGGTTCCGGTTCCGGTTTTACGTCACGGACTCCCTTATCAACCAAGGGCTAGGACGGTTGCCTTCTTGCGAAGGACTTGTTTTGGCAGATGTAATCCTTTCGCTGAGTGCATGCCTTTGCTAACCTCAGACCGTGACGGGGCGCGAACCCTCGACCTGACGCCTCAGAGTCGGAGACGCTACCGACTGAGCCACGGCGACTATATATATATATATATATATATATATATATATATATATATATATATATATATATATATATATATATATATATATATATATATATATATATCCACACTTCTTTTTTTACACGTGTTTAGAATACATGAACTTAGAATAACGTGTGTTATTAATAATTCTAAACATTGTCAAATTGCAGGAATAGTGTGCAAAAAAATGGAGGTGTGTGTGGTTATCTGTAAGTATGCCTGTACCCCAACCATGACCACGGGTCAGCTCACCCATTTCTGCCTACCCCACTCCTTCTACTCCTTTTGCTTAAGTCAACTGCTTACTGACACCACACACTTGTCCCAGTGTGCCTGTTGTCCACCTTATATAGAGAGTTAATTTGTTTATATATTTTTATCATATCTTTAATATTTGTTTATTTTAAGCTTGCTTACATGCATATTTCACCTTGCTTATGTACTTGAAAATGTGTTTACCAGCTTATTTTTTTGGTATTGTGTGTTTATACATGCTTGTGGTACAGAGGCATGCCTATTAACTAATAAATGCCAGGCAACCTACAAAAAAATGTCACCACCAGCCAGGCTCTTGGATAGGCCTATTAAGAGAGAGAGAGAGAGAGAGAGAGAGAGAGAGAGAGAGAGAGAGAGAGAGAGAGAGAGAGAGAGAGAGAGAGAGAGAGAGAGAGAGAGAGAGAGAGAGAGAGAAAATGTGACCACAAGCTTTTCACTTGGATAGGCCTAGAGAGAGAGAGAGAGAGAGAGAGAGAGAGAGAGAGAGAGAGAGAGAGAGAGAGAGAGAGAGAGAGAGAGAGAGAGAGAGAGAGAGAGAGAGAGAGAGAGAGAGAAAATGTGACCACAAGCTTTTCACTTGGATAGGCCTAGAGAGAGAGAGAGAGAGAGACTGAGAGAGAGAGAGAGAGAGAGAGAGAGAGAGAGAACATAAATCTTTCCAATAAATTATATTATTTTTTGGATAAATACTAAACACTATATGTGCTTACTATTTATTGATATTATTATGTATGTATATATTTATATATTTACTTTGTATTTTTATATAAGTACTTTGTATTTTTATATTCCTTTTGTATAAGTCATTAGAAAGAATATTCACATTTGTTGAGGTAGATATTTTCCAATGTATTAAGTATTTATAGATATTACTTAACGTTACTGCATCACAAAGCGCTACTCTTCAGAAGCCCACCATTTAAATCCTATAGCCATAGGATAACAGTTACTCCCCGACAAAAATGGCTTACCATATACAGTTACTTATATAGGAAACAGGGAATAATCAGAGATAGTACTTATGTATTTTGTCACTCTACCCACAGGTAAGAGCAAGTACATATATTCGGCCACACTGAAACACAACCAAGTGGCGACGAGAATGGATTACCATATACTTATATAGGAAGAAGGGAATAATTGGAGACAGTACTTATGTATTTTGTCACTACCCACAGGTAAGAGCAAGTATATATATTTGGCCACACTGAAACACAACAGATAAAATATGAGTATATAACAACAGTACATCTATTATAAAAAAAAATAATAATCGCACATTTGACATCATCAGCCCGTGTTTATTTACTCGTCAATTGAAGTAAACCCAGCATCATAATTTTATAAATAAAACCTATTAATATATTTTTATGCAAATTGGTAAACATTGAAAATTGGATCATAAGTGACTGATAAATAAAAGAATAAGATATACAGTAATCCCTTGCTATATCACGATCCACCTTCCGCGAAGTCAGTGCATTTCGGGTTTTTATGGCAAGCATATGTATTTTATATCGCAGATTTTCTGGGTATATCGCGGGAATCCACGATATGTGGAAATATTAAAATTTCCAGTACACCTAGTTCTCAGAATAATGCCTAGATAGGTTCTCAGAAGTGTCGGGTAAATGGAAAATCGCGTGAAAAAACGAGTTATTTTCCATAGGAAACAATGATAAAGGGCATAGATACGTTCCAAACCTTACATAGACACACCATACCAAAGATATAAGATGAGTAAAAAACATATTTTATTACTACATAGCAAAGCAGAAAGCCCTGCATCTATTTTTAAGAGCATACAAAAGATATTCATATTCACTTTACAGTTAGAAATTAATATACATTACTGTACTGTACTCTATTATGCAATGGGCAACAGTCGTACAGTGCACTGGGACATGCATGGTGGCCGTGAGCAAGTAACTTATGCGGTAGAAGAGGAGGAGGATGCAGGAGAATGAATCTCTATCTGCAAATGTAAACAAAGATAAAATAAAAATTATAAATAACCAAAGCAAGACTAAAAAACGAAAAAAAAAAATTATGCAATGCCTAAATCTACCATATGACAGATTAAAAAACTTAATCTACATTCTCTAGAGAGGCACAGAGTTAGGGGGAATATGATTGAGGTGTATAAATGGTTTAAATTGATTAACAAGGGTGATATTAATAAAGTTTAAAAAATTCAAGATTAAACCAGAACTCGTAATGGGTAATTGATTTAAGCTTGATAAATTTAGGTTCAGAAGGGAAATTGGTGAAAATTGGTTAGGTAATACCGTAGAGTATTCCTAGTAGGATAATAAATGCCAATACCTTAGACACCTTCAAATGTAGATTAGATAGACATATGACAGAGGTAGGGTGGGTGTATATATAAAGTATAATGATGATGATCATTTCTTATCGTAATCTGTACTCGTGAAAAAGAAATTTTTTCGGGGGGGGGGAGTTATTCGCGAAATTCGAATTTTTTTACTATTTTTTGTGAGCGTTATTGCAATTTCGCGGATAAAAAAATCGCGCATGAAAGGAACAAGGTGTATTTTCATTATTTTATTGATAAAAAAAAGTATTTCCTAGCCTAAGAATAATAAAGCAGTAAAAAATAGTAAAAAATATAAATTTAAACATGTAACTCACAGTATTGCACCATATAAAATACGATACCGGTATCTGCTTCCTGGAAAACGCAAAGGATCGCGCCTACGTGAGATAGTACACCCGATGCTATTGGCTGATGGGTGGGAGATGACGAATCACAGAATTATGCTCTGTATCCTGGGGTTTGATTGCCTTTTTGATTGAAGCTTGATTTTTCCAGCATCTTCCATTGTCTCGCCTCACCCATCCAGTTACTCACATGTATGCCTTTAGCGTTGTGCCTCTTAATACGTTGTGCTTGTGTTTTTTTGTGAAACTTTTGCTTTATTTCAACCCCTGCAATGCCGCCCAAGCGTCCTTCATCTTCAAAGGCTTCTGGTAGTGAGCTTATGCAGCAAATAAAGATGTTGACCATAGCAAATAAGATAAAACTGTTAGATATGCTGAAGGAAGGAAGAAGTTTCTCGGCTGTCGGCTGCCATTTCGGCATCAACTAATCTACTGTTCGCTACATCATCCCGCAGGAGTGGGACGATGATATGGTTTGTTCGGTGCACTTCTGCAATATTATCAATGATGCCATGACTCCTTACAAGACAATCTTCTCACAAAAGAAGAAACAGCGACAGCATCTCCCCATTACCATGTTCTTCTCTCGCAAAAAGCAGCCGTAAAACTGTCATTGGCTGTGCAGTATGTAAACATCATCATCACTTCATTCACGGTAAACTTACCTATCACGTTCATTTAGCTTTACGCTTGCGCGCTGTTATTTATGATAAACTTACCTGTCACACTCATATAAATTTACGCTTGCAAACTGTTAATAATAAAGTAAAGGGTGAGTTGTTAACAGTGAAGGGAGGGTTTATAAAGGTAAAAATAAATGTAAAATACCTGTAATAAATATGGTGTTGCTACTTCGCAGATTTACACCTATCACAGGTGGTCCCGGAACTAAACACTTGCGATAAATGAGGGATTGCTGTACAAGCAAACAAAGGAAATGATGATTGTGCGCTTACTTTTTTTTATAAAGGATGTACTGTTACATACTTACATAATATCAGTAAAAGGTTAGCACATATTGTATATTGTTTTGTACTTCATTCCAAAAAATATTACATATTATATGAGAAAAGTCTCTCTCTCTCTCTCTCTCTCTCTCTCTCTCTCTCTCTCTCTCTCTCTCTCTCTCACTCTGTGTGTGATTACCTAATTGTGATTACCTAATTGTGTTTACGAGAAAGAGCCCAAAGCTCGTATCTTCCCGTCTCCTGATCGGTTCCCTTTTATACTTAGTGATACTTATCATACCTGTCCTTAAAACTATGGATTGAGATAGCATTAACTACCTCCTCGCTTAGCCAATTCCAATTATCAACTACTCTTACACTGAAAAAGTATTTCCTTACATCCTGCAAAGAAGTTTTCTTACGAAGCTTCAAACTATGACCTCTAGTTCTAGAGCCAGACATATCAAAATATCGATCCCTATCCACTTTATAATAACCATGAAGGAATTTAAAGACTGTCACCATATCCCCCCTCACTCTTCTAGCTTCGAGTGATGGTAAGTCTAATTCCCTCAGCCTCTCATCATAACTGAGATTGCGTATTTCTGGCACCAGTTTTGTGGCATGTCTTTAAACTTTTTCAAGCTTAGCTATGTGCTTTTTCAAGTGCGGATTCCAAAAGGGGGCTGCATATTCGAGTTTTGGCCTCACATAGGTTACATAAATATTTCTGAACATTTCCTTGTCCATGTGCCTGAAGGCTACCCTTACATTTGATAAGAATGCATATGCTGCTCTTACTATGCAATTTATATGCATTTCTGGAGACAAATCTGCCAGTATGTTTACTCCTAGATCTCTCTCATTTTCTGTCTCTTGAAGTTGTACTCCAGCCACCGAGTAGTCAAGCTTGGGCCTTCTTGCACTTGTACCCATTCTCATTACCTTACATTTTGAAGTATTGAATTTCATTAGCCACTTTTCTGACCACTCATGCAGATTATTTAGATCCTCCTGAAGTTCTCTGCCATTGTTCTCGTTTTTTACTTTCTTCACAATCTTTGCATCATCTGCAAACATATTCATGAATGAATTTACAGACTCTGGTAGGTCATTTACATATACAAGGAACGAAAGTGGCCCTAAAACTGAACCCTGTGGAACTCCACTACTAACTCTTCTCCATTCAGACACTGAGTGTCTTACTCTAACCCACTGTTCCCTTCCTTCTAAGTAAGTTTTTATCCATTCCAAAACATTTCCACCTATTCTAGCTATTGATTGCAGCTTCCTAATAAGTCTCCCATGTGGAACAGTGTCAAACACTTTCTGGAAGTCTAGGAATATGCAATCTGCCCAGCCCTCTCTTTCCTGTAAGATTTGGCTTACCTCATCATAAAATTCTAATAAGTTTGTTACTGTTGATCTACCTTCTCTGAAGCCATGTTGCCTCACTGACAAAAAGTTGAAGGATTCCAAGTGAAGAGAGATATGTTTCCTTAGTAGTTTCTCCATAACTTTGCAAACTATGCTGGTCAAGGAAACTGGTCTATAGTTCAGAGCCGTATCCCTCATTCCCTTTTTGAAGATAGGTATCACATTTGCTTGTTTCCAGCATCTTGGAATCTCCCCCGACTCCAGTGACTCCTTAAATATGATACTTAGTGCCACTGATATTGTGTTTGCGCATTTTTTAAGCACATGAGTGGATATGTCATCAGGACCTGTAGCTTTATGAACATCTAAATCCATCAGCGCTTTGCATACCTCTGTGGCTGTAAGGTTGATGTTCTCTAATACCGGCCCTTGAGCTTCTATCACTGCAATCTGAGGGGGTGGGGTATTTTCTACTGTAAATACTGACTGAAACTCCTTGTTCAATTCTTTGCAGATCTCTTCATCCGTCTCAGTGATGCTTCCATCCGTTCTCTTTAGCCTTAAAACCTGTTCTTTTACCTTCAGTTTTCCTCTGATAAAGCTGTGGAAAAGCTTGGGATTTTCTTTAGCCTTCCTGGTGATGTCCCTCTCATAGTCTCTCTCTGCCCCTCTCCTTTTACTTAGGTAGTCATTTCTTGCTCTTTTGTAGGTTTGCCAGGCATTTATGTTTTTTCTCCTCCTATACCTTTTCCAGCATTTGTCTCTCCACTCCTTAGCTCTTTTACACCCATTATCGAACCATTTCTCTCTGGCATGAATTACACCTACTTTGGTGACAGGTATGCAGCAATCTACTATCTTCCCATATTTCTCACAAAAGATGTCATATATTTCTTGTACAGATTTGTTGTAAAATAAGGTTCTCCAGTCAATAACTGCAAAAAGCTCATTCATTTTGATGTAATCTCCTTTTGGATAGTTCCTCCTCATGTCCTCAGTGCCTCTACTCTCAGGAAGAATATCTTCAATGATGTACTTCATCAACAACACACAGTGGTCACTCTTTCCAATTGGTGGTTCATACTCAATTTTTTCAATATGCAACACATTATCTGTGAACACTAGATCAAGTAGTGATGGCTCATCCCCACCCCTGGCCCTTGTTGGTTCCATTACATGTTGGTGTAGGAAATTCCCTTGTACGCAATCTAGGAATCTTGCCCCGAATGAGTCCTCACCACTGTGTGGGTCAAGATTTATCCAATCTATCTCTTTATGATTAAAGTCTCCCATAATCAAAATCCTACATTTTTTTTCCCGTGCCATGTTAACAACTGAGTTTATGACTTCAGTAGTACCTATATGACTTTCCTCATAAACTTCAAGCCTATTTTGGTTCCTTGGTGGGTTGTATACAACAGTTATTATAATGCTCTCTGACCCAGTATTTATGCGAGCAACAAGAAATTCCTTGAACTCACTTGCTATAGCCAGGTTTATTTCTTCAACTTGAATCCTTTCACTTATGAGCAGTGCTATCCCTCCACCATTGTGTGTGTGTGCCTGGCTTGTGGCTACTTCATTTGATGTGATCCGCTGATGTTTGCTTCCTCATCAATTGATGTGAACTGACCTTTAGGGGTTAACATTACTCTTTATGAAAATATACAAGATATGTTATGCGAAATTTGATTTACAGGTGCCTTCTGTGAACATATCCCTGTGTATAAAATAAGAAACTCATCACTAATTCACAAGACTCTTCTGTTCATCTAATAGTTTGGAGAAAATGTGTTTTATCAAAAGAGGGATGTGATGTCTTTTTGGATATTTTGGCCTAATTCCTACTCTAATTATGTCTTTAGTAACTATTACTTATAATTAGTCAAGTAATGTAAAAATAAAAGCACAATTGGCTGTAGGATCAAGGAAGTAGAAGGAACAACAGAAGCATCTGTTTTCTCCTTCTCCTTACCAGATCATATGCTTGAGTATGTCTCCAGAAATGACAACCAAATAATCTGGAAAAAGACTTAAGAAATTACTTATGAGGACTGACTTCAGTTGCTAGGAGAGTGCAAAATCTTATAATTTTTCTTCAGAACAATAGATAGAAGGAATGAGGAAGGATCGAGTATAATGAGGCCATAGGACCCCCCTTTTCTTATCTAAAGGTATTAAAATGGTGAGAACATAATATATCCTGTGAATGCTACAACATATACATTTATTGCAGTGAAACAAGAGCATAGAATTTTGAATTTGTTTCGTTTCCTTTGTGACTTTTGACTGATCGACCAGGCAGCTCTGGAAACGACAACAACGATCATGTTAACACTGTCCTACTGCTGCAGGAACAATGAAAGAGTCTTTTGATGTGTCCTTGGTAACTAGACTGGCATAGCACTATTTCCATATAGATATGGAGTCTCCAGAGTAGGAGGGATACTTGAATGGCTAGGCCACACGGAATTAAACAATTTGGTAATATGTATCTTTGTTGTAAAATGTTTTCCTTAATTTCCTAATATATTATTTTACATGGTGTCCTATCAGCATGGTCATTCTACAAGCATATCAGTCAATTTAACTGTCATTAGGAATAAAACCTAACTTAGGTACCTACGAACAATATGCTTAAATAACAATTCCAGAAGATTATTTAATAAATGCTCCTCATTATCCTTAGACCCTCGTCATTAAATTGGCGATAGATCCATCTTGATAGATTACTGAACGAGCACCAAACCATTAGAGCCAGCTGTAGTCCCTTTGTGTATTAGTAATATAGCATAAGATTTTAAGTTTTGCATATATTTAGCAATTGAATTATGAAAGTGTATTCTGAAATCAGTAAAGAGATTATTTTTAAAGGAATCAGTTTATAGCTAATTATAACTAAGCAGGTAACAGAGCAAGCACTTAACCAGCAGTGAAGTAATTAGATTCATAAATAATTTCTATATTTCCTTGTCATTTATTAGTTATAGTAAATTAAAAGCCTTAGTGTAGCTATCTGTGACAAGTATTCTT
Organism: Halocaridina rubra; assembly: GCA_037179515.1. Lineage (NCBI taxonomy): Eukaryota > Metazoa > Arthropoda > Malacostraca > Decapoda > Atyidae > Halocaridina > Halocaridina rubra. The sequence continues at coordinate 109,701 of JAXCGZ010001893.1, forward strand.
TCAAGTTATGATAATGAGATCACAAAATTTTCAAGCTAAATGACCAAGCATAAGGTTTTAATAACTGCTGTACCATATTTTTGAAGTAAGCCTCTTGCTGTTACATAATTGACAGTAACTAAAACTTGCTTCATAAATGCTCACTAATGAAATTGCCCACTTATAGGTAACCTATTTGGAAATTTGATGGTACAGGTACAAGGGGTCCTCGGTTTACACTGTCTCCCAAGCATTAAGCACATTCTGCTGATGGCAATGCTTTGAAGAAAAGGAAAGCCATCACCATGGAGGTGGAATTAGATAATGAAGCGCTCAGAAAAGGAAGAAACTTTACTACTGCATTAGCATAGATGCTTATTTAGGTATATTCCGACTTACACTGAAATTCGGGGTGCATCACATTTCAGGAACGGAACTCTGACGTATGTCGAGGACTCCCTGTACTCTTAATTTATGACTTAGAATTACCAATCATTAAATCCTTACACACTTGCACATATGCAATATCGAAGTCCAATGTATTCCTTGTTGGTAATGTAATAAATATAAAAGGCTGTATACTATAAGTTGTTAGGCTTTTAATCTTGAAAAGTACAATGGCTACTTTGCAGATTTTGCAGTTGTGGGGGTATCATGAAAAATAACCTTAGTAAGATGTATGATATTGATTGCATAGCATGGGAAATTTGTTTCTGGTGTATTGCTGCACTATTTTGCCAAATTACGATGTAGACTTATTAGTGGTCATCGTGGCATGGTGGTAACGCTTGTGAATTTAATGTGTTGGGTCGAGGGTTTGCTGCCTGCCAATGGTAGAAAGGGCATTTGATTAGGGTAGCAATAACACTTGCTAAACTCGAAGTCCTTGGCAAGAGGGCACCATCCTAGCCCTTAATAGCATAGGGAGTCCATGGCATAAAACTGATCGTCATCATGATGTAGACTCATTTAGCATTACATCAGTACCTTTAAATTTGGTAACACTGTCTTACCTCGGAAGGTACCATGCAAGTTTTCTTTGATGAATCCTTGATAACTAGACTGGCATAACACCATTTTCCTGTAGACTTGGATTTCTTACATTAGGATGGATACCATTCATGCCTAGACTACACAGAATTAATCACTTTGGTTATATGCATCTTTGTTGTAGAATTTTTTCAGTATACATAACTATTATTTTATAAGGCCTTCTCTCAACCTTTTCAGTCATTCTACAAGCCTTTCAACAATTCAAAAGTTACCATTTAAATTTGTCATATATTAGTCTTGGATACAGTACTTTGAGAACTGTTGTAATAATTATTTTGATGATTCATTTTTATTTTGGTACTGGTAATCACGCGTACAAATAAAGTTAAAGTTAAAGTTTGCTGGGTTTTAGCCCTCCTATCAGAGGCATCGCCCCTGCTCTGGCGGGCGTCAGTTGGTGCAAGCCCCAACCCCCCACTGTGGTGTCCAGCCACAGCAGTAACCTTCCCAGTATACAGCTTAAACTCTCGGTCCTGAACAGGAACCGATCTGTCGACCTCGCGAATGCGAGGCCAGTGCGTTACCACTGTACTAGCCAGAAGGCAAATGACAAAAAAGGGACAGACATACGTGAAATATACTATACTGTTAACCAAAATTGCTTTAAGGAAGGAGATATTGATTTATATACACAAGAAGGTTTCCATTTCATTAGATCATGATCATCAGTAAAAACTTACATATTTACTATGTGAAGAGAATTTTTAGTGAATTATTTCGTTTTTATATTGTTGCATGCTATCCTGTTCTGATGATGCATTCCTGAATCGTTGTTGGAAATTTGCATGGATTAGATATAACTTTGGCTAACTACTAGATAACTCTTTTTAACTTTTATATTCTTGGGTATTTTTTTGTGTGTGCAATATTGCTGTTTATGCTTCAGATTTACAGATATTATGTTGCCTTTGAGCTTACTTCATTAATATGATGATATTGTCAATATATTTTGTGATCAGGAAGTATTGTTTTCAAAAGTACATTTGGCAGGGAAAGCTAATAATCAATTTTTTTCAGGACCAAAGAATATTTATGGTTTCAGCGATGAAAACTACGAGGTATTACACATAATTATATTTAGAAAAAATAACGTCCAGAAGTATTGTGTATTGAAGTTTAGAGTTTGTTTCATACGCACATTTTAGGGGTATAAAATGCTAGTGTAAGTATATGTAACCTACAGTGAGTGTTTCTAAATATGAAAAAGCTCACATTTAGTAGAATATATTGTACCATGCACTTTTAGTTACTTGATATTCATGTTATTTTGTTTTACTGATCTCTGGATTACTGAAACACATGGCAGCATATTCTACAAGTAGATATGCTCTCAATTGTATTTAATAGTGAGAAACTTGTGATATAGGAAGTACAGTGTGGGAAAATTAAAGGCTGGAGTTGGGTTGAAAAATTTAATATCATATATTTTATATAGCAATCTTTATGTATCTTTTGCACACAAATAATATGAAAACTGCCCCATGATATTAGTCAGCAGTGTAATGAGTGTAATAAGCCATAGTAGTATTTAAGGTTTATTCTACATAAATACAACTACAAGCATCTACAAATAAAATACACAGTTGTAAGAGAATTAGAAATTACAATTACAGTTAGATGTATACAATGATATAAAAATGAAAGACTACATTAAGAGAATATTAAAGCATTCACCCCTACTAACAAGAAAATCACAATATCAAAGCGAACAACATATAATGGCTTATTGCAATAAACATATTATGATACTAGAAAGTATACTATAAAAACTTTCATATACCATAATTTACAAATTTAGGCAATTTGGAGGTTGACGTTGGCGCTCAGATCTACACAAAGGTACTGGCATCTCGTTTTCAGATGAGAGTGAAGGATGCTGAGTTCCCTGAGTCATTGGGATGCCCAAAGAATCAGGTCCACTGGCATCATTTATTGATTCATTTCATTACTGTTGTATACTTGTCTGTTCACAATATCTACACTTTCAGCCGTGGGAGAATGAAAATTATCAGTCCTGTGAGTAACATTCTGAATATCATTTTCTGGACCCAGGTGTTGAGAGTTATCAGTCTTCTGAGTAGTATTCTGAACATCATTTGCTGGAGCCAGGTGTCGAGTTGATACAGTAGTTTCCCTAGCATTATAGAAACGTACGTGGGCATACCAAGTACTTCTTCTATGAGTTCTGCCTCTATAACAATAGAGTCATACTTGGATTCTCTGACAAAGCCACACTGGGAGAGAGTATCTGCTGGTTGACTGATGTTGAAAAGCAAACAGGCGCTCATGTGGAGTAGCATTAGTAGCCATTGAAAGTAGAGCACGGATCTAATGTAGGCCAACCTCTAAAACAAGCTCCCAATGAGAAACAGGTAGATGTTTTGATTTTAGTGCAAGAGCAATAGATTTCCAGATCACTGCATTGTATCGCTTACACTGACCATTGACCTGGGGATTATATGGAGTAGTGTGACTAGTTGGAATTCCTCGACTGTTGAGAAAATGGGGGACGTCTGCTGACATAATCGAAGCTCCTCTTTCAGAATGGATGTATGCAGGCATACCAAATATAGCAAACAACTGACTAATACATCTGATAACAGTCCGTGAGCTCATATCAGGGCATGCAAATGCGAATGGGAACCGAGAAAATTTGTCAATAACAGTCAGCAGATACTGATTCTTTGATGAGGATGGCAGTGGTCCTTTAAAATCAATACTAAGTCTTTCAAATGGAACCACTGCTTTGATCAAATGAGATGATTCAAGCTGATAGTACTGTGGCTTACACTGAGCACAAATTGGACATGAATAAGTTACCCTTTTTACCCCCTCCACAGAAAAAAGAAGGTATTGCATCCTAACAAAATGAGCCATTCGTGTTATACCAGGGTGGCAGAATGAATTGTGTAAATTCAGTAAAGTTTCTATGCCCACAGCAGAGCAATACATTCTTGATAGTGCAATAGGAGGGATATTATCCTTGCCAGGCCAATATTGAATGTCAAAATTGTAACAGCCAAGCTCAATTTCCACCTCTGTATTTTGTAATTTTTTATTTTGCCTGATTGCTTTGAGTCCAACACAAAAGCCATTGATTTCTGATCGGTAATAAGAGTAAAATGACACCAGTCAAATAGTGACGCCATTTGCGAAGTGCTTCTACTCTTGCACATGCCTCCTTTTTTTATAGCAGAATGTTTCCTTTGGCTAAGGCTAAGAGTCCTAGAAAAGAAGGCCACGGGTCTTCCTGACTGCTTCGGAGGGGCTGCCACAGCATGCTCAGATGCATCTGTCTCTACCACAAATGGGATAGTTTCATCAATGGATTGTACTACCGAGTTCTCAATTTCAGTTATTAATACCTCCTTAGCAGCTTCAGGGGGTGGAAACGTTTTAGCCTGAATCAGAGGAACAACTTTCTCAGAGTAGATTGGTATCCACTGTGATTAGTATGAGAACATACCAAGAGCTCAAAATAATTAAGTAATATCACGTGGAATGGGCAATTCCTGTAATGGCCAAAGAAGTTCTGAATTGGGATTAATCCTCCCAGCAGAGACCATATAACCCGAGATCTCTATGGATGAAACTGAAAGCAAACACTTATCTATCAAGATTAGAGGTCAAATTTGTCTGCTTAGCAGCCTCCATGAATCTTCCTAGGTTAGTATCGTGCTCCTCTTTAGTTTTCCCACAGACAGTAATATTGTCAAGATACGCAACAGTATCTGCAAGATCACTGTCAACAATAAATTGGTCCATTATCCGTTGGAAACAAGCGACACCATTGGTTACCCCAAATGTGATCTGGGTAAATTGGTACAGCTGATTACAAGCTTCGAAAGCTGTGTATGGCTTGTCCTTGTTACGTATTGGAATTTGATAATAGGCAGACTTTAGGTCAATTGTACTGAAGAATTGATACTGAACCACTTTATTTGCCAGTTTATCAATTTTTGGAAGAGGGTAAGCATCCAACAGCGTAAATTGGTTGATAGTCTGCAAATAGTCTACAACCATTCTTTTCTTTTGTCGCTCACTAGTTGTGACTAAAACTTGAGCTCTCCAAGGCGAATTGCTGGGTTCAATTACTCCTTCTGAGAGAAGCTTCTCAATTTCTGTTGAGATGAATCTTTTATCAGTTCACTGTATTTTCTTGACTTAACAGCAATAGTCCTATAATCATCAGTCAGATTTGAAAAGAGAGACGGAGGAGGTATGGTAAAAGTTGCCAGCCCACACACATTCAGTGGAGGTTTGTCTCCTTCAAATTTTAAGCTGACACTTTTATGTTGATTCATAAAGCTCTGACCCAATATAACATCCTTGCATAGATCATGAAGCACAGACAGCCTAACTCTGATAGTTATGGCCTGCTAATACAACATGCACCAAGCAGTAACCATGTATCTTAGTACTCAAGGATATAGAAGCCATGGAGACAATGCTAGATGCAAGGTGCACATGAAGATTTAACCATGTAACGAGTGATCACTCACAAAATTCTCAGAGCTACCTCTGTCTATCAGAGCCTCAACTATCTTTCCATTCAATTTAACCTTAAGAGTAATATTAGAAATAACACCTTAGGAAGCCACATTAACAGTAGCTAATTTGATGATACAGTAGCAGCAGATATTCCAGCCTTAGAAGACTTGCACACTTTTGCATAATGTCCTGTTTTGTCTCACTGATTACAAGTTGCGTCACGTGCTGGACAGTTGATGCGGGGATGTCTTCTATTTCCACAGAAAAAACACCTTTGCCCTTTACTGACAGCAGCTGAAGCATGGCTAACATCTGTGGAAAATTCATAATGACTGTCAGACTCATTCATAGCTAGAGGAGCAGCTGCAGCTGCAGCCACACCAGAAGCCTTTTGTGGAGTAGAATAAGACTAAGAGCTCGTCTGTGCTTCATCAAGAGCTCTAGTTTGACCAAAGGCAGCAGTTAAGTCAAGTGTTCTATTCTTAAGGAGTCTCTGACGAATGACATTAGATAATAATCCACTTATGAAAGCTTCCTGAATTGCTTCCTCCTTACATTGTTCAGCACTGAGAGCTTTGTAGTTACAATCACCACTTAGATTCTTCAGGGCCTGAAAGTATTCATCTAATGTTTCCCCTTGTTGCTGTTGACAGGTGGATAATAAATGTCTAGCATAAAATTCATAGATAGGCTTTACATATTAACCCTGTAAAGTTGCAATAGCAGCTTCATATGTGTCACAATCAGAAATATATTCAGACACAGATGGAGCAACATATTTCGTAAGCATATTCAACTTGTTTGGTGAGAGTCCTTTAATAACAGTTAGAAAATTTGAGAAAGTCTTCAGCCAGTAGTTCCATTCCTTAGCAGCAGTATTTGAATTTGGATTGGCATCAAATCTATCAGGTCGCAGGAATTTATCCATAATGCTCCAGTTGAATCAAAACCAGCATTCAAATATTTATGTAGAATAAATTGTAATAAGCTATATTAGTATTTAAGGCTTTATTCTACATAAATGCAACTACAAGCATCTACAAATAAGACAAGCAATGGTAAGAGAATTAGAAATTATAATTACAATTAGAAGGTATACAATGATAAAAAAATGAAAGACTACATTAAGAGAATATTATAAGAATGTGCATGGATGAGATAAGCAAGAACAGTAGTGTAGAGAATACTCCAACTTCAGATGTTTGTCTGAAATCTAAGGAAAAATCTTTTTCGTTTACTGAATGTGGCATGTCCTTTCCTCTTAATTGCTGTTTAAAGCAACACTACAGAGTACACACACAAGAAAAGCCATACACTTGCGACATATGTAAAGGAGTTTTAGTCAAGAGGCCCATCCTATGCAACATATAAAGAGTCATGCAAAAGAGAAGCCATTTTTGTGTTCGGAATGTGGAAAGCAATTTAGTCAAAAGAACCATATTATCAGACATATGAGGGTGCATACTAAATAGCATCCATTTGTATGTTCTAAATGCGGAAAAGGTTTTAATCGAAAACACAGTTTGAATGCTCATATAAGAATGCATATGAATGAAAACCCTTCTCGTTTGATAATTGTGGCAAAAGTTTCATTGACCAATATCGTCTGAGTTAAAATCATAATACTTTTCTTAATATTAAACCTTTTCCTTGTCCTTTACATGAGAAGGGCTCTATTTAGTCAAGCAGTGCCCCTATGGACATGAGGAAACATACACCAACTAGGTAAATATTCGAGGCAAGGAAAGCCGAGACCAACAAAAGTAACCTTTGAGAGAGGGGAAACATGTAGGGAAATATTGTTGAGAAAAAAAAGTCTAAAAGACCTTCAGGAATTCAAAGAAGTGTTCATTAGACAATACAGAACACAGGAAGAGATGGGAAAGATCAAAAACTTGTTGCAAGAGGCAAGAAGGTTAAATGATGAAAGAAATGAAGAAGAGAAGAAAAATTTTCATTACAGAGTTCTTCCAGACAAAGGGGAGATAAAGAAGATAATGACAGAAGATCAGGGGATGGGGCCTCATTAAGATTGTTATACACAAATGCTGATGGATTAGCTGGTAAGGCAGTAGAATTAAAAGATAGGATTCACAACAGTAAGGCAGATATAGTAGCAATTACAGAGACTAAGTTGAGTGAGGACATAAACAGTGTCACAGTTTTTCCTAAGGGCTTCAGAATACTAAGGGTTGAAAGATCTGAGAGGACTGGTGGAGGGATAGCACTGCTCATAAGTGAAAGGATTCAAGTTGAAGAAATAAACTTGGCTATAGAAAGTGAGTTCAAGGAATTTCTTGTTGCTCGCATAAATACTGGGTCAGAGAGCATTATAATAACTGTTGTATACAACCCACCAAGGAACCAAAATAGGCTTGAAGTTTATGAGGAAAGTCATATAGGTACTATTGAAGTCATAAACTCAGTTGTTAACATGGCACGGGAAAAAAAATATAGGATTTTGATTATGGGAGACTTTAATCATAAAGAGATAGATTGGATAAATCTTGACCCACACAGTGGTGAGGACTCATTCGGGGCAAGATTCCTAGATTGCGTACAAGGGAATTTCCTACACCAACATGTAATGGAACCAACAAGGGCCAGGGGTGGGGATGAGCCATCACTACTTGATCTAGTGTTCACAGATAATGTGTTGGATATTGAAAAAATTGAGTATGAACCACCAATTGTAAAGAGTGACCACTGTGTGTTGTTGATGGAGTATATCATTGAAGATATTCTTCCTGAGAGTAGAGGCACTGAGGACATGAGGAGGAACTATCCGAAAGGAGATTACATCAAAATGAATGAGCTTTTTGCAGTTATTGACTGGAGAACCTTATTTTACAGCAAATCTGTACAAGAAATGTATGGCATCTTTTGTGAGAAATATGGGAAGATAGTAGATTGCTGCATACCTGTCACCAAAGTAGGTGTAATTCATGCCAGAGAGAAATGGTTCGATAATGGGTGTAAAAGAGCTAAGGAGTGGAGAGACAAATGCTGGAAAAGGTATAGGAGGAGAAAAAACATAAATGCCTGGCAAACCTACAAAAGAGCAAGAAATGACTACCTAAGTAAAAGGAGAGAGGCAGAGAGAGACTATGAGAGGGACATCACCAGGAAGGCTAAAGAAAATCCCAAGCTTTTCCACAGCTTTATCAGAGGAAAACTGAAGGTAAAAGAACAGGTTTTAATGCTAAAGAGAGCGGATGGAAGCATCACTGAGACGGATGAAGACATCTGCAAAGAATTGAACAAGGAGTTTCAGTCAGTATTTACAGTAGAAAATACCCCACCCCCTCAGATTGCAGTGATAGAAGCTCAAGGGCTGGTATTAGAGAACATCAACCTTACAGCCATAGAGGTATGCAAAGCGCTGATGGATTTAGATGTTCAAAAAGCTACAGGTCCTGATGACATATCCCCTCATGTGCTTAAAAAATGCGCAAACACAATATCAGTGGCACTAAGTATCATATTTAAGGAGTCACTGGAGTCGGGGGAGATTCCAAGATGCTGGAAACAAGCAAATGTGATACCTATCTTCAAAAAGGGGAGGGATATGGCTCTGAACTATAGACCAGTTTCCTTGACCAGCATAGTTTGCAAAGTTATGGAGAAACTACTAAGGAAACATATCTCTCTTCACTTGGAATCCTTCAACTTTTTGTCAGTGAGGCAACATGGCTTCAGAGAAGGTAGATCAACAGTAACAAACTTATTAGAATTTTATGATGAGGTAAGCCAAATCTTACAGGAAAGAGAGGGCTGGGCAGATTGCATATTCCTAGACTTCCAGAAACCGTTTGACACTGTTCCACATGGGAGACTTATTAGGAAGCTGCAATCAATGGCTAGAATAGGTGGAAATGTTTTGGAATGGATAAAAACTTACTTAGAAGGAAGGGAACAGAGGGTTAGAGTAAGACACTCAGTGTCTGAATGGAGAAGAGTTAGTAGTGGAGTTCCACAGGGTTCAGTTTTAGGACCACTTTTGTTCCTTGTATATGTAAATGACCTACCAGAGTCTGTAAATTCATTCATGAATATGTTTGCAGATGATGCAAAGATTGTGAAGAAAGTAAAAAACGAGAACAATGGTAGAGAACTTCAGGAGGATCTAAATAATCTGCATGAGTGGTTAGAAAAGTGGCTAATGAAATTCAATACTTCAAAATGTAAGGTAATGAGAATGGGTGCAAGTGCAAGAAGGCCCAAGCTTGACTACTCGGTGGCTGGAGTACAACTTCAAGAGACAGAAAATGAGAGAGATCTAGGAGTAAACATACTGGCAGATTTGTCTCCAGAAATACATATAAATGGCATAGTAAGGGCAGTATATGCATTCTTATCAAATGTAAGGGTAGCCTTCAGGCACATGGACAAGGAAATGTTCAGAAATATTTATGTAACCTATGTGAGGCCAAAATTCGAATATGCAGCCCCCTTTTGGAATCCGCACTTGAAAAAGCACATAGCTAAGCTTGAAAAAGTTCAAAGACATGCCACGAAACTGGTGGCAGAAATACGCAATCTCAGTTATGATGAGAGGCTGAGGGAATTAGACTTACCATCACTCGAAGCTAGAAGAGTGAGGGGGGATATGGCGACAGTCTTTAAATTCCTTCATGGTTATGATAGAGTGGATAGGGATCGATATTTTGATATGGCTGGCTCTAGAACTAGAGGTCATAGTTTGAAGCTTGGTAAGAAAACTTCTTTGCAGGATGTAAGGAAATACTTTTTCAGTGTAAGAGTAGTTGATAATTGG